>CM038679.1:738561487-738752367 GCA_021605205.1 Aegilops longissima
GCTAAAGCTTTTCTAATGTCAAGTATCTTTTCCTTAGACCATGAGATTGTGCAACTCCCGGATACCGTGGGGAATGCTTTGGTGTACCAAACGTCACAACGTAACGGGTGGCTATAAAGGTGCATTACAGGTATCTCCGAAAGTGTCATGGGTTGGTACGAATCAAGATCGGGATTTGTCACCCGTAAACGAAGAGGTATCTCTCGCCCACTCGGTAGGACATCATCATAATGTGCACAATGTGACCAAGGGGTTGATCACGGGATGATGTGTTACGGAACGAGTAAAGAGACTTGCCGTAACGAGATTGAACAAGGTATCGGTATACCGACGATCGAATCTCGGGCAAGTACAATACCGCTAGACAAAGGGAATTGTATACGGATCGATTGAGTCCTTGACATCGTGGTTCATCCGATGAGATCATCGTGGAACATGTGGGAGCCAACATGGGTATCCAGATCCCGCTGTTGGTTATTGACCAAGAATGTCTCGGTCATGTTCAGATGGTTCCCGAACCCGTAGGGTCTACACACTTAAGGTCTGGCGACGCTAGGGTTATAAAGGAAGTTTGTATGTGGTTACCGAATGTTGTTCGAGTCCCGGATGAGATCCCTGGACGTCACGAGGAGTTCCGGAATGGTCCGAGGTAAAGATTTATATATGGAAAGTTGTTGTTCGGGTTCAAAAAGTTCGGTTTTTTCGGTATTGTACCGGAAGCTTCTGAAGGTTCCGGAGGATTCGGAGGGGTCCGGAGGTCCGGAAATTGTTCCACCACGTCCAATACAGTAGCATGGGCTGTAGGGGGCGCCCTAGCCATAATGGGCCAAGGAACCAGCCCCCAAGGCCCATGCGCATGGGAGGGGCAAACCCTAAGGGGAGGGCCTCCACTTGACTTGGGAGGCACTCCTCCCCTCTTGGCCGCCCCCAAGTCCCATCTAGGGCTGGCCGCACCCCTTGGGGTGGAAACCCTAAAGGGGCGCAGCCCCTTTCCCCTATATATACTTGAGGTTTTGGGCTGCCCAACAGATGAGAACCTCTCCTCTTGGTGCAGCCCTGCCTCTCCTCCTCCTCCTCTCCCTTGGTGCTTGGCGAAGCCTGCGGGATTGCCACGCCCTCCATCACCACCACGCCACAGTGCTGCTGTTGGATGGAGTCTTCTCAACCTCTCCTCTCTCCTTGCTGGATCAAGGCGGGAGACGCCACCGGCTGTACGTGTGTTGAACGCGGAGGTGCCGTCTGCTCGCACTAGGATCTCCGTGATTTGAATCACGACAGTACGACTCCTTCAACCCCGTTCTCATGAACGCTTCGCTTAGCGATCTACAAGGGTATGTAGATGCACTCTCCTTCCCTCGCTGCTGGTTTCTCCATAGATAGATCTTGGTGACACGAGGAAAATTTTGAATTTCTGCTACGCTCCCCAACAAAGGCATCATGAGCTAGGTCTATTGCGTAGATTCTTTGCACGAGTAGAACACAAAGTAGTTGTGGGCGTTGATGATGTTCAATATGCTTACCGTTACTAGTCCAATCTTGTTTCGACGGTATTGTGGGATGAAGCGGCCCGGACCGACCTTACACGCATTTCCACGTGAGACAGGTTCCACTGATCGACATGCACTTGGTGCATAAGGTGGCTAGCGGTGCCGCCTCTCCACTTTAGTCGGAACGGATTCGATGAAAAGGGTCCTTATGAAGGGTAAATAGCAATTGGCATATCACGCTGTGGTTTTATGTGGGTAGGAAACGTTCTTGCTAGAAACCCAAAGCAGCCATAAAACATGCAAACAACAATTAGAGGACGCCTAACTTGTTTTTGCAGGGTATGCTATGTGATGTGATATGGCCAAGAAGAATGTGATGAATGATATGTGATGTATGAGATTGATCATGTTCTTGTAATAGGATTCACGACTTGCATGTCGATGAGTATGACAACCGGCAGGAGCCATAGGAGTTGTCTTTATTTATTGTATGACCTGCGTGTCATTGAACAACGCCATGTAATTACTTTACTTTATTGCTAACCGGTAGCCATAGTAGTAGAAGTAATAAGTTGGCGAGACAATTTCATGGAGACACGATGATGGAGATCATGATGATGGAGATCATGGTGTCATGCCGGTGACAATGATGATCATGGAGCCCCGAAGATGGAGATCAAAAGGAGCAATATGATATTGGCCATATCATGTCACTACTATATAATTGCATGTGATGTTTATTATGTTTATGCATCTTGTTTACTTAGAACGACGGTAGTAAATAAGATGATCCCTTACACAAATTTCAAGAAGTGTTCTCCCTAACGTGCACCGCTACTACAGTTCGTCGCTTCTAAGCACCACGTGTTAATCGGGTGTGATGGATTCTTACGTTCACATACAACGGTGTAAGCAAGATTTACACACGCAGAAACACTTAGGGTTAACTTGACGAGCCTAGCATGTAAAGACATGGCCTCGGAACACGAGACCGAAAGGTCGAGCATGAGTCGATAGTAGATACGATCAACATGAAGATGTTCACCGATGATGACTAGTCCGTCTCACGTGTTGATCGGACACGGCCTAGTTGATTCGGATCATGTAATCACTTAGATAACCAGAGGGATGTCTATTCGAGTGGGAGTTCATAAGATGAACTTAATTATCCTGAACATAGTCAAAAGACCTTTTGCAAATTATGTCGTAAGCTCGTGCTTTAGTTCCACTGTTTAGATATGTTCCTAGAGAAAATATAGTTGAAAGTTGAAAGTAGCGATTATGCGCATGAGAAAGCTTATATCCTTAATGCACCGCTTCAGTGTGCTAAACCCCAAACGTCGCCTGTGGATGTTGCGAACATCGGACATACACGCCTTGATAACTACGTGATAGTTCAGTTAAACGGTTTAGAGTTGAGGCATGAAAGATGTTTTTCGAAATGTCGCGGAACATATGAGATGTTTCGAGGGCTGAAATTAGGATTTCAGGCTCGTGCCCACGTCAAGAGGTATGAGACCTCCGACGATTTTCTTAGCCTACAAACTAAGGGGAAAAGCTCAATCGTTGAGCTTGTACTCAGATTGTCTGGGTACAACAATCACTTGAATCGAGTGGGAGTTAATCTTCCAGATGAGATAGTGATGTTTCTCCAAAGTCATTGCCACCAAGCTGCTAGAGCTTCGTGATGAACTATAACATATCAGGGATAGATATGATGATCCTTGAGGTATTCGCGTTGTTTGACATCGCGAAAGTAGAAATCAAGAAGGAGCATCAATTGTTGATGGTTGGTGAAACCACTAGTTTCAAGAAGGGCAAGGGCAATAAAGGGATACTTCACGAAATGGCAAATCAGCTGCTGCTCCAGTGAAGAGATTTCACCAACTTACACACCTTTCCTTCCTGACCATCCATCACAAAGCCATCAGGCTGTTGCATATAGATTTCCTCCTTTAGCTCTCCGTTCAGGAAAGCCGTCTTAACATCCATCTGATGAATGAGAAGACCGTGTGAGGCCGCCAACGAGAGTAATACTCGAATGGTGGTCGGTCGCCACGGGTGAATAAGTATCAAGAAATCTTCTTCTTCTTTACGGGCGTAGCCCTTGGCCACAAGCCTAGCCTTGTACTTTTCTATTGTACCGTCAGCCTAAGCTTCTTCTTGAACACCCACTTGCATCCCAATGGTTTGCAACCATAAGGACGCTCAAGAAGCTCCCAAGTCCCGTTAGCCATGATGGAATCCATCTCCACGGACCGCATCCTTCCAAAGAGTCAGCTTCGGAGATGCATATGCTTCAAATAGAAGTGGGATTATCCTCCACGAGGTATATGAAGAAATCATCACCAAAGGTCTTTACAGTCCTTTGTCTCTTGCCCCTACCAAGGGATTCCTCATTATCCTCCTCAGATTTTCATCATGTGTTTGATTATAATATTCCATCGAATGGCAGGTTCAGAGTCTCCTCGATTCCTGTCTAGAAGTGCTTTGTACATCTCTCATGGGGAAAATGTCCTCAAAGAATGTAGCGTCTTTAGACTCCATAATTGTACCGACCTTCATGTCAAAACCTCAGATTTCACTACTAGAAATCTATAGCCAACACTATTCACAACAGAGCCCAAATTAACACAGTCCACGCTCTTTGGTCCAAGCTTACGCTTTTGGGGATCGGCACATTAACTTTCGCCAAGCAGCCCCAAGCACGTAAGTACGAGAGTGTTGTCCTTCTCTTGGTCCACTTCTCATAAGGAGTGATCTCGTTATCCTTTGTCGGAACTTTATTCAGACATGACATGATGTCATTATAGCCTCCCCCACCATGCCTTGGATAAACCCGACGATCTAACATGGCGTTAACCAAATCAGTTAGAGTACGGTTTTTCCGCCGCAACCCCGCTTGACTGGGGTGAGTAGGGAGGCGTCCTCTCGTGAATAATACCGTGTTCCGCACATAAGGCATCAAACTCTTTCGAGAAGTACTCTCCACCACGATCTGACCCGACTCGTTTAATTTTCTTTTCAAGTTGATTCTCAACTTCTGCCTTATAGATTTTGAAGTAGTGTAGAGCCTCATCTTTAGTATTTAACAGATACACATAGCAATATCTAGTGGAATCATCTATCAAAGTCATGAAATATTTCTTTCCACCTTTAGTCAACACACCATTCATCTCACAAAGATCAGAATGTATGAGTTCCAGTGGCGCCAAGTGTCTCTCCTCTGCTGCCTTGTGAGGCTTGCGAGGTTGTTTAGATTGTACACACGAATGGCACTTAGAACCTTTGGCTAAAGTGAAACTCGGGATTAAATTCGATTTTGCTAGCCGCGTCATAACACCGAAACTAATGTGACAAAGACGTGAATGCCATACTTCAGATTCATTAACACTCAAATGAATATTGTTCACGACTTTATTACATAGATCTGCAAGAGAAAGGCGGAACATGCCTCCGCATTCATAACCCTTTCCAACAAATAGTCCATATTTCGTAACAACTAATTTATTAGACTCGAATACCAACTTAAACCCTTCTCTACATAGAAGGGAGCCACTAACTAGGTTCTTCTTGATGGCGGGACATGCTGCACGATCCTGCCCAAGTAAACTTCAGATCGACCGTGCCAACACCAAGAATGTAAGCACTCGCGCCATTCCCCATCAAGACGGACCCGTGACTGTGGCCCTGGTAAGAAGAAAACAATGAAATGTCAGCACACACATGAACACCTGCACTCTGTGTCGACCCACCAATCGGTGGACGGCCAAACCGAAAATACAGCAAATAAATTACTGCACCTAGATGCACCACTCTCATTGTTGCTCACAATCATATTGACAGACTTGGAGTCCTGCCCTTGCTTCTTGTACTTGTTTGGGCACTTGTTGGCCCAATGTTCCAGCGAACCACAAGTAAAGCAGCCCTCATCCTTCTTGTTCTTCTTGAAGGTCTTCTTACCCTTCTTCTTAAAGTCGGCACTGTTGGACACCGCTCTTTCCCTTGGGCTTGTGGGAACTGGAGTTCTTCCGATGCACCATATTGGCCATGAAGTTCCTTCACCCCTTTTCCGTCGAGTCCTTTGCCCTTGAATTCTGCTCAACACTCGATGGCCAATGACATCCTCCACAGAGAATTCACGCCTCGATGTTTCAGAGTGGTGGCAAAGTTCCTCCAGAATTGGGAAGCTTAGCGATTATGCAGCCCGCGACAAACTTGCCCGTAACTCGCACTTAAGAAGCTCAAGCTCCTTAACAATGCATATTATCTCATGAGCCTGCTCCAATACAGGACGGTTTTCAACCATCTTGTAATCGTGGAACTGCTCTATAATATACATCTGCTCCCAGCGCCGGCAGCCCCGAACTTAGATTCGAAAGCGCCCCACAAGTCCTTGGCAGACCGCACATGTAAATATGCATCAACCAGCTTATCTCCAATCACGCCGAACTGCCCCGAGGAACACCACAAAGGCCTCCTTAAACGCCTTCTCCTGTTCAGAGCAATCGCTCCTATGGGAGTCACACCGCCACCCGAACACGCTCATGGTCAGGAGCCATAAGGTGGTTTTAGTCTGCCAACGCTTAAAGTACGTCCCCGTAAACGGTGACGGTTTCAGTGCAGCAGCAAAACCAGAATTCGAAAAACTCCTACACAAATTAGGTTTTTGGATTGATAAGAAAATAGGCAGTTTTTCGATTAAGTTAATCCATGAATAAATCATGAGCATGACATGAACAGCATTGATAACATACTGATTACGATCTAACAAAGCATGTACTACGCATATAGTAGAAACATCTACGCATATCGCTAGTACTGCTACAACAGAAAGAAACACGAGAGGGATAAGCGATGTATACCCTCCAATCGGCCATGCGGTGGTGGTGGCGGTGACAGCAGCCGCGCATCCTCGGCGGCCTTCTTGTCGGCCTCGCCTTCTCAGCGGCGGCACGGTCGGCGCCGGTCGACATGATGAAGGTGGTGCGGACGAGATGAACGAAGCGGCGATCGCGTAGTCGCTACCCAAAAACCTAATCGCCCCTCTCCCGCACAGGATCCGGAGAGGCGTGGTTTCGAGGCCTGCTCTCCGCCAACCGTGTACGCGTGAACGGACGGAGCGCCGGCAGCAGCAGCAGAGAACAATGCGGGCGTGGAGGCGGAGATGCGTTCTGTTTTCGTGGCGGCTAGGGTTGGCAGCGCCCACATATATAGCGCGCGCGCGTGGAGAGAGACGTGGGCTGAACCCACGCCCAAGTCGGTAGCCCACGATCCGACGCCTCAGATCATGGCCCCACCTGTCAAAGACTCTCCGCTCTGACCGCAAAAGAAGCGATAGGAGTGAGCTCGCCTCGGCTCAATCCCGCAACCAGCAGCGCGTTGACGAGGCGTGGCGTGGCGAGGCGAAGCGGAGGAGGAGGAGCGAGGGCCTCATCTCTTCTCAAGCTCCAATAGCATGAGGGAGAGAGTCCCTTATAAACCACTCCAACTCTCCTTCCACTTCCAAGGTGGGACTAAACTTCCCACCACCTTGTCATGCCACCTACATGGGCCCTTAGAGATTAAATCTGAATTGTCATATGGGCTCTAGGCCCATCTCATATTTCAACAATCCCCACCAGATCTCAGGGGCCCAGATGTCCTTTGTTCCAAACACTGTTTTGATATACCAAAGATCTCGGTGGAGACCGATTAAGGTTGAGCTCCACCTAGACCAAGTAGTTACACTCCTTCACAACTGAACAATGGACTATGCCTTGAATTGTCAGGTTACGCCAAGAAGTTTCACCACAAGTCTCACTGACACGAGGCTGCAAGGCTGACCCCTCGGTGGAGCATATTAGTCACACTCTGGCCTGTTCATGAACTTGCTAGAGATCACCCCAATCTCATAAACTGTGACCAGTGGTCGGGCTCATATAGGTGTGTTCCTCCAAAGATCGCTCAGTAGGATAGCATCTTGCTTATGCATATAAGCCTTGGAACACATTAAGACAATAGTCATCCTTCCATACAGTTTCGAAAGTATTGCATCTCCAACGGAGTGGGTTAGTAAAATTACTTTCCTCGCTCACCACCGGCTTGTTTTCCTGTGTCCTACTTCACGGGATCTCCGATCACATAGGTTGGGTTACTACCATGGCAACTCATGTGGGTCTCATACCCATCTCCTTGATGCGCTATCTATCACAACACGTGATAGCCCTTTAGTGAAGGGATCTGCCAGATTCTTAGCCGCTTGATATAATCCAACGCTATCACTCCGGAGTTTCTCAATTTTCTGACAGCTTTCAATCTCATTCTTATGTGTTTGTTGGACTTCATGTTGTCCTTTGAACTCTTCACCTTGACAATAACTGTTTGATTGTCACAGTTCATAAGGATGGCCGGAACCGGCTTTTCAACTATTGGCAAGTCCATCAATAGATCTCGAGCCATTCTCGCTTCGCCACCCGATGTGTCTAATGCTGTTAATTCTGCTTCCATTGTCGATCTTGTTAAGATCGCTTGCTTGCAAGACTTCCGTGAAACAGCACCACCTCCAAGAGTAAACATATACCCGTTGTGGCCTTCATCTCATCAAGATCGAGATCCAATTTGCATCACTATACCCTTCAAGTACCGACGGGTATCCGTATAGTGTAGTCCATAGTTCATAGTACCTTTCAGATAACGATAACTCTCTCAAGAGCACGCCAATGTACATCACCCGGTTTGAAACAATCGGCTCAGTTTGCTAATAGCAAATGCGATGTCAGCCTCGCTAAGCTCGCTAGATATCGGAGTGAACCAACAATCTGAGAGTATCTCAATTGATCTATAGCTGTGCCTTTTGACTTTCGAATCAGCACACTAGAATCATATGGTGTTTGAGATGGTTTGCAGTCCAAATATCCAAAACGACTCAACACCTTCTCAACATAATGGGATTGCGTATGTAATCCCACCTCATCATCTCTCAAAAGCTTGATGTTCAAGATAACATCAGCCACTCCAAGATCCTTCATCTCAAAGTTCGAGACAGAAAGACTTAACCTCCTCGATCAACTTGAGATTAGTCCCAAATATCAAGATGTCATCAACATACAAACACAAGATAACTCCTTCGCCCCCACCATAGCGATAGTATACACATTTGTCGGCCTCATTAACAACAAAGCCAACAGATGTCAACGTTTCATTAAACTTGTCATGCCATTGCTTAGGCGCTTGTCTCGTGCCATACAAAGATTTCACCAACTTACACACCTTTCCTTCCTGACCATCCATCACAAAGCCATCAGTCTGTTGCATATAGATTTCTCCTTTAGCTCTCCGCTCAGAAAGCCGCCTTAACATCCATCCGATGAATGAGAAGACCGTGTGAGGCCGCCAACGAGAGTAATACTCGAATGGTGGTCATTCCGCCACGGTGAATAAGTGTCAAGAAATCTTCTTCTTCTTTCGGGCGTAGCCCTTGGCCACAAGCCTAGCCTTGTACTTTTCTATTGTACCGTCAGCCTAAGCTTCTTCTTGAACACCCACTTGCATCCCAATGGTTTGCAACCATAAGGACGCTCAAGAAGCTCCCAAGTCCCGTTAGCCATGATGGAATCCATCTGCCACGGACCGCATCCTTCCAAAGAGTCAGCTTCGGAGATGCATATGCTTCAAATAGAAGTGGGATTATCCTCCACGAGGTATATGAAGAAATCATCACCAAAGGTCTTTACAGTCCTTTGTCTCTTGCCCCTACCAAGGGATTCCTCATTATCCTCCTCAGGATTTTCATCATGTGTTTGATTATAATATTCCATCGAATGGCAGGTTCAGAGTCTCCTCGATTCCTGTCTAGAAGTGCTTTGTACATCTCTCATGGGGAAAATGTCCTCAAAGAATGTAGCGCCTTTAGACTCCATAATTGTACCGACCTTCATGTCGGTACCTCAGATTTCACTACTAGAAATCTATAGCCAACACTATTCACAGCGTAGCCCAAATTAACACAGTCCACAGTCTTTGGTCCAAGCTTACGCTTTTGGGGATCGGCACATTAACTTTGCCAAGCAGCCCCAAGCACGTAAGTACGAGAGTGTTGTCCTTCTCTTGGTCCACTTCTCATAAGGAGTGATCTCGTTATCCTTTGTCGGAACTTTATTCAGACATGACATGATGTCATTATAGCCTCCCCACCATGCCTTGGATAAACCCGACGATCTAACATGGCGTTAACCAAATCAGTTAGAGTACGGTTTTTCCGCTCGGCAACCCCGCTTGACTGGGGTGAGTAGGGAGGCGCCCTCTCGTGAATAATACCGTGTTCCGCATGTAAGGCATCAAACTCTTTCGAGAAGTACTTCCACCACGATCTGACCGACTCGCTTAATTTTCTTTTCAAGTTGATTCTCAACTTCTGCCTTATAGATTTTGAAGTAGTGTAGAGCCTCATCTTTAGTATTTAACAGATACACATAGCAATATCTAGTGGAATCATCTATCAAAGTCATGAAATATTTCTTTCCACCTTTAGTCAACACACCATTCATCTCACAAAGATCGAATGTATGAGTTCCAAGGCGCTAAGTGTCTCTCCTCCGCTGCCTTGTGAGGCTTGCGAGGTTGTTTAGATTGTACACACGAATGGCACTTAGAACCTTTGGCTAAAGTGAAACTCGGATTAAATTCGATTTTGCTAGCCGTCATAACACCAAACTAATGTGACAAAGACGTGAATGCCATACTTCAGATTCATTAACACTCAAATGAATATTGTTCACGACTTTATTACATAGATCTGCAAGAGAAAGGCGGAACATGCCTCCGCATTCATAACCCTTTCCAACAAATAGTCCATATTTCAGTAATAACTAATTTATTAGACTCGAATACCAACTTAAACCCTTCTCTACATAGAAGGGAGCCACTAACTAGGTTCTTCTTGATGGCGGGACATGCTGCACGTTCTTCACCTGCACGATCCTGCCCAAGTAAACTTCAGATCGACCGTGCCAACACCAAGAACAGAAGCACTCGCGCCATTCCCCATCAAGACGGACCCGTGACTGTGGCCTGGTAAGAAGAAAACAATGAAATGTCAGACACACATGAACACCTGCACTGTGTCGACCCACCAATCGGTGGACGGCCAAACCGAAAATACAGCAAATAAATTACTGCACTCGGATGCACCACTCTCATTGTTGCTCACAATCATATTGACAGACTTGGAGTCCTGCCCTTGCTTCTTGTACTTGTTTGGGCACTTGTTGGCCCAATGTTCCAGCGAACCACAAGTAAAGCAGCCCTCATCCTTCTTGTTCTTCTTGAAGGTCTTCTTACCCTTCTTCTTAAAGTCGGCACTGTTGGACACCGCTCTTTCCCTTGGGCTTGTGGGAACTGGAGTTCTTCCGATGCACCATATTGGCCACGAAGTTCCTTCCCCTTTTCCGTCTGAGTCCTTTGCCCTTGAATTCTGCTCAACACTCGATGGCCAATGACATCCTCCACAGAGAATTCACGCCTCGATGTTTCAGAGTGGTGGCAAAGTTCCTCCAGAATTGGGAAGCTTAGCGATTATGCAGCCCGCGACAAACTTGCCCGTAACTCGCACTTAAGAAGCTCAAGCTCCTTAACAATGCATATTATCTCATGAGCCTGCTCCAATACAGGACGGTTTTCAACCATCTTGTAATCGTGGAACTGCTCTATAATATACATCTCGCCCCAGCGCCGGCAGCCCCGAACTTAGATTCGAGCGCCCCACAAGTCCTTGGCAGACCGCACATGTAAATATGCATCAACCAGCTTATCTCCAATCACGCCGAACTGCCCCGAGGAACACCACAGTGGCCTCCTTAAACGCCTTCTCCTGTTCAGAGCAATCGCTCCTATGGAGTCACACCGCGACCTGAACACGCTCATGGCCGTGAGCCATAAGGTGGTTTTAGTCTGCCAACGCTAAAGTACGCCCCGTAAACGGTGACGGTTTCAGCAGCAGCAGAAACCAGAATTCAAAAACTCCTACACAAATTAGGTTTTGGATTGATAAGAAAATAGGCAGTTTTCGATTAAGTTAATCCATGAATAAATCATGAGCATGACATGAACAGCATTGATAACATACTGATTACGATCTAACAAAGCATGTACTACGATATAGTAGAAACATCTACGCATATCGCTAGTACTGCTACAACAGAAAGAAACACGAGAGGATAAGCGATGTATACCCTCCAATCGCCATGCGGTGGTGGTGGCGGTGACAGCAGCCGCGCATCCTCGGCGGCCTTCTTGTCGGCCTCGCCTTCTCAGCGGCGGCACGGTCGGCGTCGGTCGACATGATGAAGGTGGTGCGGACGAGATGAACAGAAGCGAGCAGTCGCGTAGTCGCTACCAAAACCCTAATCGCCTCTCCCCGCATACAGGATCCGGAGAGGCGTGGTTTCGAGGTTGCTCTCCGCCAACCGTGTACGCGTGAACGGACGGAGCGCCGGCGGCAGCAGCAGAGGAACAATGCGGGCGTGGAGGCGGAGATGCGTTCTGTTTTCGTGGCGGCTAGGGTTGGCAGCGCCCACATATATAGGCGCTGTCAGCAGGAGAGACGTGGGCTGAACCCACGCCCAAGTCGGTAGCCCACGATCCGACGCCTCAGATCGTGGCCCCACCTGTCAAAGACTCTCCGCTCCTGACCGCAAAAGAAGCGATAGGAGTGAGCTCGGCTCGGCTCAATCCCGCAACCCAGCGGCGCGTGGACGAGGCGTGGCGTGGCGAGGCGAGCGGATGAGGAGGAGGAGCGAGGGCCTCATCTCTTCTCAAGCTCCAATAGCATGAGGAGAGAGTCCCTTATAAACCACTCCAACTCTCCTTCCACTTCCAAGGTGGGACTAAACTTCCCACCACCTTGTCATGCCACCTACATGGGCCCTTAGAGATTAAATCTGAATTGTCATATGGGCTCTAGGCCCATCTCATATTTCAACAATCCCCACCAGATCTCGGGGCCCAGTTTGTCCTTTGTTCCAAACACTGCTTTGATATACCAAATCTCAAGGAGACCGATTAAGGTTGAGCTCCACCTAGACCAAGTAGTTACACTCCTTCACAACCTGAACAATGGACTATGCCTTGAATTGTCGGTTTACGCCAAGAAGTTTCACCACAAGTCTCACTGACACGAGGCTGCCAAGGCTGACCCCTCGGTGGAGCATATTAGTCACACTCTGGCCTGTTCATGAACTTGCTAGAGATCACCCCAATCTCATAGACTGTGACCAGCAATGGGATCATATAGGTGTGTTCCTCCAAAGATCGCTCAGTAGGATAGCATCTTGCTTATGCATATAAGCCTTGGAACACATTAAGACAGAGTCATCCTTCCATACAGTTTCGAAAGTATTGCATCTCCAACGGAGTGGGTTAGTAAAATTACTTTCCTCGGTTCACCACTGGCTTGTTTTCCCAGGTCCTACTTCACGGGATCTCCGATCACATAGGTTGGGTTACTACCATGGCAACTCATGTGGGTCTCATACCCATCTCCCTTGATGCGCTATCTATCACAACACGTGATAGCCCTTTAGTGAAGGGATCTGCAGATTCTTAGCCGCTTGATATAATCCAACGCTATCACTCCGGAGTTTCTCAATTTTCTGACAGCTTTCAATCTCATTCTTATGTGTTTGTTGGACTTCATGTTGTCCTTTGAACTCTTCACCTTGACAATAACTGTTTGATTGTCACAGTTCATAAGGATGGCCGGAACCGGCTTTTCAACCATCGGCAAGTCCATCAATAGATCTCGGCCATTCTCGCTTCGCCACCCGATGTGTCTAATGTTGTTAATTCTGCTTCCATTGTCGATCTTGTTAAGATCGCTTGCTTGCAAGACTTCCAGAAACAGCACCACCTCCAAGAGTAAACATATACCCGTTGTGGCCTTCATCTCATCAGATCGAGATCCAATTCGCATCACTATACCCTTCAAGTACCGACGGGTATCCGTATAGTGTAGTCCATAGTTCATAGTACCTTTCAGATAACGATAACTCTCTCAAGAGCACGCCAATGTACATCACCGGTTTGAAACAAATCAGCTCAGTTTGCTAATAGCAAATGCGATGTCAGCCTCGTTAAGCCGCTAGATACCGGAGTGAACCAACAATCGAGAGTATCTCAATTGATCTATAGCTGTGCCTTTTGACTTTCGAATCAGCACACTAGAATCATATGGTGTTTGAGATGGTTTGCAGTCCAATATCCAAAACGACTCAACACCTTCTCAACATAATGGGATTGCGTATGTAATCCCACCTCATCATCTCTCAAAAGCTTGATGTTCAAGATAACATCAGCCACTCCAAGATCCTTCATCTCAAAGTTACGAGACAGAAAGACTTAACCTCCTCTATCAACTTGAGATTAGTCCCAAATATCAGCATGTCATCAACATACAAACACAAGATAACTCCTTCGCCCCCACCATAGCGATAGTATACACATTTGTCGGCCTCATTAACAACAAAGCCAACAGATGTCAACGTTTCATTAAACTTGTCATGCCATTGCTTAGGCGCTTGTCTCGAGCCATACAAAGATTTCACCAACTTACACACCTTTCCTTCCTAACCATCCATCACAAAGCCATCAGTCTGTTGAATATAGATTTCCTCCTTTAGCTCTCCGCTCAGAAAGCCGCCTTAACATCCATCCGATGAATGAGAAGACCGTGTGAGGCCGCCAACGAGAGTAATACTCGAATGGTGGTCGGTCCGCCACGGTGAATAAGTGTCAAGAAATCTTCTTCTTCTTTCTCGGCGTAGCCCTTGGCCACAAGCCTAGCCTTGTACTTTTCTATTGTACCGTCAGGCCTAAGCTTCTTCTTGAACACCCACTTGCATCCCAATGGTTTGCAACCATAAGGACGCTCAAGAAGCTCCCAAGTCCCGTTAGCCATGATGGAATCCATCTGCCACGGACCGCATCCTTCCAAAGAGTCAGCTTCGGAGATGCATATGCTTCAAATAGAAGTGGGATTATCCTCCACGAGGTATATGAAGAAATCATCACCAAAGGTCTTTACAGTCCTTTGTCTCTTGCCCTACCAAGGGATTCCTCATTATCCTCCTCGTGATTTTCATCATGTGTTTGATTATAATATTCCATCGAATGGCAGGTTCAGAGTCTCCTCATTCCTGTCTAGAAGTGCTTTGTACATCTCTCATGGGGAAAATGTCCTCAAAGAATGTAGCGCCTTTAGACTCCATAATTGTACCGACCTTCATGTCGTACCTCAGATTTCACTACTAGAAATCTATAGCCAACACTATTCACAGCGTAGCCCAAATTAACACAGTCCACGCTCTTTGGTCCAAGCTTACGCTTTTTGGGGATCGCACATTAACTTTCGCCAAGCAGCCCCAAGCACGTAAGTACGAGAGTGTTGTCCTTCTCTTGGTCCACTTCTCATAAGGAGTGATCTCGTTATCCTTTGTCGGAACTTTATTTAGGACATGACATGATGTCATTATAGCCTCCCCACCATGCCTTGGATAAACCCGACGATCTAACATGGCGTTAACCAAATCAGTTAGAGTACGGTTTTTCCGCCGGCAACCCCGCTTGACTTGGGTGAGTAGGGAGGCGTCCTCTCGTGAATAATACCGTGTTCCGCATGTAAGGCATCAAACTCTTTCGAGAAGTACTCTCCACCACGATCTGACCGACTCGTTTAATTTTCTTTTCAAGTTGATTCTCAACTTCGCCTTATAGATTTTGAAGTAGTGTAGAGCCTCATCTTTAGTATTTAACAGATACACATAGCAATGTCTAGTGGAATCATCTATCAAAGTCATGAAATATTTCTTTCCACCTTTAGTCAACACACCATTCATCTCACAAAGATCAGAATGTATGAGTTCCAATGGCGCCAAGTGTCTCTCCTCTGCTGCCTTGTGAGGCTTGCGAGGTTGTTTAGATTGTACACACGAATGGCACTTAGAACCTTTGGCTAAAGTGAAACTCGGATTAAATTCGATTTTGCTAGCCGCGTCATAACACCAAACTAATGTGACAAAGACGTGAATGCCATACTTCAGATTCATTAACACTCAAATGAATATTGTTCACGACTTTATTACATAGATCTGCAAGAGAAAGGCGGAACATGCCTCCGCATTCATAACCCTTTCCAACAAATAGTCCATATTTCGTAACAACTAATTTATTAGACTCGAATACCAACTTAAACCCTTCTCTACATAGAAGGGAGCCACTAACTAGGTTCTTCTTGATGGCGGGACATGCTGCACGTTCTTCACCAGACGATCCTGCTCAAGTAAACTTCAGATCGACCGTGCAACACCAAGAACGAAGCACTCGCGCCATTCCCCATCAAGACGGACCCGTGACCTGTGGCCTGGTAAGAAGAAAACAATGAAATGTCAGACACACATGAACACCTGCACTGTGTCGACCCACCAATCGGTGGACGGCCAAACCGAAAATACAGCAAATAAATTACCGCACCGGATGCACCACTCTCATTGTTGCTCACAATCATATTGACAGACTTGGAGTCCTGCCCTTGCTTCTTGTACTTGTTTGGGCACTTGTTGGCCCAATGTTCCAATGAACCACAAGTAAAGCAGCCCTCATCCTTCTTGTTCTTCTTGAAGGTCTTCTTACCCTTCTTCTTAAAGTCGGCACTGTTGGACACCGCTCTTTCCCTTGGGCTTGTGGGAACTGGAGTTCTTCCGATGCACCATATTGGCCATGAAGTTCCTTCACCCCTTTTCCGTATGCAGTCCTTTGCCCTTGAATTCTGCTCAACACTCAGATGGCCAATGACATCCTCCACAGAGAATTCACGCCTCGATGTTTCAGAGTGGTGGCAAAGTTCCTCCAGAATTGGGAAGCTTAGCGATTATGCAGCCCGCGACAAACTTGCCCGTAACTCGCACTTAAGAAGCTCAAGCTCCTTAACAATGCATATTATCTCATGAGCCTGCTCCAATACAGACGGTTTTCAACCATCTTGTAATCGTGGAACTGCTCTATAATATACATCTGCCCCAGCGCCGGCAGCCCCAACTTAGATTCGAGCCTCCCACAAGTCCTTGGCAGACCGCACATGTAAATATGCATCAACCAGCTTATCTCCAATCACGCCGAACTGCCCCGAGGAACACCACAAAGGCCTCCTTAAACGCCTTCTCCTGTTCAGAGCAATCGCTCCTATGGGAGTCACACCGCGACCTGAACACGCTCATGGCCGTGAGCCATAAGGTGGTTTTAGTCTGCTAACGCTAAAGTACGCCCCGTAAACGGTGACGGTTTCAGCAGCAGCAAAACCAGAATTCAAAAACTCCTACACAAATTAGGTTTTTGGATTGATAAGAAAATAGGCAGTTTTTCGATTAAGTTAATCCATGAATAAATCATGAGCATGACATGAACAGCATTGATAACATACTGATTACGATCTAACAAAGCATGTACTACGATATAGTAGAAACATCTACGATATCGCTAGTACTGCTACGACGAAAGAAACACGAGAGGATAAGCGATGTATACCCTCCAATCGGCCATGCGGTGGTGGTGGCGGTGACAGCAGCCACGGCATCCTCGGCGGCCTTCTTGTCGGCCTCGCCTTCTCAGCGCGGCACGGTCGGCGCCGGTCGACATGATGAAGGTGGTGCGGACGAGATGAACAGAAGCGAGCAGTCGTAGTCGCTACCAAAAACCTAATCGCCCCTCTCCTCGTGACAGGATCCGGAGAGGCGTGGTGTCGAGGCCTGCTCTCCGCCAACCGTGTACGCGTGAACGGACGGAGCGCCGCGCAGCAGCAGAGGAACAATGCGGGCGTGGAGGCGGAGATGCGTTCTGTTTTCGTGGCGGCTAGGGTTGGCAGCGCCCCACATATATAGGCGCGGCCGCGCATGGAGAGACGTGGGCTGAACCCACGTCCAAGTCGGTAGCCCACGATCCGACGTCTCAGATCGTGGCCCCACCTGTCAAAGACTCTCCGCTCTCGACCGCAAAAGAAGCGATAGGAGTGAGCTCGGCTCGGCTCAATCCTGCAACCAGCGCGCGTCGTGGCGAGGCGTGGCGTGGCGGCGGCGAGCGGAGGAGGAGGAGTGCGCGAGGGCCTCATCTCTTCTCAAGCTCCAATAGCATGAGGGAGAGAGTCCCTTATAAACCACTCCAACTCTCCTTCCACTTCCAAGGTGGGACTAAACTTCCCACCACCTTGTCATGCCACCTACATGGGCCCTTAGAGTTAAATCTGAATTGTCATATGGGCTCTAGGCCCATCTCATATTTCAACAATCCCCACCAGATCTCGGGGCCCAGTTTGTCCTTTGTTCCAAACACTGCTTTTGATATACCAAAGATCTCGGTGGAGACCGATTAAGGTTGAGCTCCACCTAGACCAAGTAGTTACACTCCTTCACAACTGAACAATGGACTATGCCTTGAATTGTCGGTTTACGCCAAGAAGTTTCACCACAAGTCTCACTGACACGAGGCTGCAAGGCTGACCCCTCGGTGGAGCATATTAGTCACACTCTGGCCTGTTCATGAACTTGCTAGAGATCACCCCAATCTCATAGACTGTGACCAGCAATGGGCTCATATAGGTGTGTTCCTCCAAAGATCGCTCAGAGGATAGCATCTTGCTTATGCATATAAGCCTTGGAACACATTAAGACAGAGTCATCCTTCCATACAGTTTCAAAGTATTGCATCTCCAACGGAGTGGGTTAGTAAAATTACTTTCCTCGGTTCACCACCGCTTGTTTTCCTGTGTCCTACTTCACGGGATCTCCGATCACATAGGTTGGGTTACTACCATGGCAACTCATGTGGGTCTCATACCCATCTCCTTGATGCGCTATCTATCACAACACGTGATAGCCCTTTAGTGAAGGGATCTGCCAGATTCTTAGCCGCTTGGATATAATCCAACGCTATCACTCCGGAGTTTCTCAATTTTCTCGACAGCTTTCAATCTCATTCTTATGTGTTTGTTGGACTTCATGTTGTCCTTTGAACTCTTCACCTTGACAATAACTGTTTGATTGTCACAGTTCATAAGGATGGCGGAACCGCTTTTCAACCATGGCAAGTCCATCAATAGATCTCGGCCATTCTGCTTCGCCACCCGATGTGTCTAATGCTGTTAATTCTGCTTCCATTGTCGATCTTGTTAAGATCGCTTGCTTGCAAGACTTCCAGAAACAGCACCACCTCCAAGAGTAAACATATACCCGCCAGTGGCCTTCATCTCATCAGCATCGAGATCCAATTCGCATCACTATACCCTTCAAGTACCGACGGTATCCGTATAGTGTAGTCCATAGTTCATAGTACCTTTCAGATAACGATAACTCTCTCAAGAGCACGCCAATGTACATCACCCGGTTTGAAACAAATCGGCTCAGTTTGCTAATAGCAAATGCGATGTCAGCCTCGTTAAGCTTCGCTAGATACTTTGAGTGAACCAACAATCTGAGAGTATCTCAATTGATCTATAGCTGTGCCTTTTGACTTTCGAATCAGCACACTAGAATCATACGGTGTTTGAGATGGTTTGCAGTCCGAATATCCAAAACGACTCAACACCTTCTCAACATAATGGGATTGCGTATGTAATCCCACCTCATCATCTCTCAAAAGCTTGATGTTCAAGATAACATCAGCCACTCCAAGATCCTTCATCTCAAAGTTCGAGACAGAAAGACTTAACCTCCTCGATCAACTTGAGATTATTCCCAAATATCAGATGTCATCAACATACAAACACAAGATAACTCCTTCGCCCCCACCATAGAGATAGTATACACATTTGTCGGCCTCATTAACAACAAAGCCAACAGATGTCAACGTTTCATTAAACTTGTCATGCCATTGCTTAGGCGCTTGTCTCAGCCATACAAAGATTTCACCAACTTACACACCTTTCCTTCCTCGACCATCCATCACAAAGCCATCAGTGTTGCATATAGATTTCCTCCTTTAGCTCTCCGCTCAGAAAGCCGCCTTAACATCCATCGATGAATGAGAAGACCGTGTGAGGCCGCCAACGAGAGTAATACTCGAATGGTGGTCGGTCGCCACGGTGAATAAGTGTCAAGAAATCTTCTTCTTCTTTCTCGGCGTAGCCCTTGGCCACAAGCCTAGCCTTGTACTTTTCTATTGTACCGTCAGGCCTAAGCTTCTTCTTGAACACCCACTTGCATCCCAATGGTTTGCAACCATAAGGACGCTCAAGAAGCTCCCAAGTCCCGTTAGCCATGATGGAATCCATCTCGCTTCGGACCGCATCATTCCATGAGTCAGCTTCGGAGATGCATATGCTTCGAAATAGAAGTGGGATTATCCTCCACGAGGTATATGAAGAAATCATCACCAAAGGTCTTTACAGTCCTTTGTCTCTTGCCCCTACCAAGGATTCCTCATTATCCTCCTCAGGATTTTCATCATGTGTTTGATTATAATATTCCATCGAATGGCAGGTTCAGAGTCTCCTCAGATTCCTGTCTAGAAGTGCTTTGTACATCTCTCATGGGGAAAATGTCCTCAAAGAATGTAGCGCCTTTAGACTCCATAATTGTACCGACCTTCATGTCGGTACCTCAGATTTCACTACTAGAAATCTATAGCCAACACTATTCACAGCGAGCCCAAATTAACACAGTCCACAGTCTTTGGTCCAAGCTTACGCTTTTGGGGATCGGCACATTAACTTTTGCCAAGCAGCCCCAAGTATGTAAGTCTGAGAGTGTTGTCCTTCTCTTGGTCCACTTCTCATAAGGAGTGATCTCGTTATCCTTTGTCGGAACTTTATTCAGACATGACATGATGTCATTATAGCCTCCCCACCATGCCTTGGATAAACCCGACGATCTAACATGGCGTTAACCAAATCAGTTAGAGTACGGTTTTTCCGCTCGGCAACCCCGCTTGACTGGGGTGAGTAGGAGGCGCCCTCTCGTGAATAATACCGTGTTCCGCATGAAGGCATCAAACTCTTTCGAGAAGTACTCTCCACCACGATCTGACCGGACTCGTTTAATTTTCTTTTCAAGTTGATTCTCAACTTCTGCCTTATAGATTTTGAAGTAGTGTAGAGCCTCATCTTTAGTATTTAACAGATACACATAGCAATATCTAGTGGAATCATCTATCAAAGTCATGAAATATTTCTTTCCACCTTTAGTCAACACACCATTCATCTCACAAAGATCAGAATGTATGAGTTCCAAGGCGCTAAGTGTCTCTCCTCTGCTGCCTTGTGAGGCTTAAGAGGTTGTTTAGATTGTACACACGAATGGCACTTAGAACCTTTGGCTAAAGTGAAACTCGGGATTAAATTCGATTTTGCTAGCCGCGTCATAACACCGAAACTAATGTGACAAAGACGTGAATGCCATACTTCAGATTCATTAACACTCAAATGAATATTGTTCACGACTTTATTACATAGATCTGCAAGAGAAAGGCGGAACATGCCTCCGCATTCATAACCCTTTCCAACAAATAGTCCATATTTCGTAACAACTAATTTATTAGACTCGAATACCAACTTAAACCCTTCTCTACATAGAAGGGAGCCACTAACTAGGTTCTTCTTGATGGCGGGGACATGCTGCACGTTCTTCAGCTGCACGATCCTGCCCGAAGTAAACTTCAGATCGACCGTGCCAACACCAAGAACAGAAGCACTCGTGCCATTCCCCATCAGTACGGACCCGTGACCTGTGGCCTGGTAAGAAGAAAACAATGAAATGTCAGTACACACATGAACACCTGCACCTGTGTCGACCCACCAATCGGTGGACGGCCAAACCGAAAATACAGCAAATAAATTACCGTACCCAGATGCACCACTCTCATTGTTGCTCACAATCATATTGACAGACTTGGAGTCCTGCCCTTGCTTCTTGTACTTGTTTGGGCACTTGTTGGCCCATTGTTCCAGCGAACCACAAGTAAAGCAGCCCTCATCCTTCTTGTTCTTCTTGAAGGTCTTCTTACCCTTCATCTTAAAGTCGGCACTCTGTTGGACACCGTTCTTTCCCTTGGGCTTGTGGGAACTGGAGTTCTTCTGATGCACCATATTGGCCACAGAAGTTCCTTCGACCCCTTTTCCGTGCGAGTCCTTTGCCCTTGAATTCTGCTCAACACTCAGATGGCCAATGACATCCTCCACAGAGAATTCACGCCTCTGATGTTTCAGAGTGGTGGCAAAGTTCCTCCAGGAATTGGGAAGCTTAGCGATTATGCAGCCCGCGACAAACTTGCCCGTAACTCGCACTTAAGAAGCTCAAGCTCCTTAACAATGCATATTATCTCATGAGCCTGCTCCAATACAGGACGGTTTTCAACCATCTTGTAATCGTGGAACTGCTCTATAATATACATCTGCCCCCAGCGTCGGCAGCCCCGAACTTAGATTCGAGCGCCCCCACAAGTCCTTGGCAGACTGCACATGTAAATATGCATCAACCAGCTTATCTCCAATCACGCCAGAACTGCCCCGAGGAACACCACAGTGGCCTCCTTAAACGCCTTCTCCTGTTCAGGAGCAATCGCCCTATGGGAGTCACACCGGCGACCCAGAACACGTTCATGGCCGTGAGCCATAAGGTGGTTTTAGTCTGCCAACGCTTAAAGTACGTCCCCGTAAACGGTGACGGTTTCAGTGCAGCAGCAAAACCAGAATTTGAAAAACTCCTACACAAATTAGGTTTTTGGATTGATAAGAAAATAGGCAGTTTTTCGATTAAGCGATGTATACCCTCTAATCGGCCATGCGGTAGTCGCCGGCGGCAGCAGCAGAGGAACAATGCGAGCGCGGCGCGGCGAGCGGAGGAGGAGGAGTGCGCGAGGGCCTCATCTCTTCTCAAGCTCCAATAGCATGAGGGAGAGAGTCTCTTATAAACCACTCCAACTCTCCTTCCACTTCCAAGGTGGGACTAAACTTCCCACCACCTTGTCATGCCACCTACATGGGCTCTTAGAGATTAAATCTGAAATTGTCATATGGGCTCTAGGCCCATCTCATATTTCAACAGGAGGTGCATCCGGACGCCGTCGGTGGAGGCGACGGCGAGGGGTTCATCCGGCTGCACGCGGCCTACACCACGCTGGCCGACCCCCACGAGCGCTCGCGCTACGACCGGGACGGGCGCCTGCGTTCCGGCGGAGGACGTGGGAGACGGACCAGTGCTGGTAGGACGGCCGGGCACACGCATGCCCTGCTTTCCCATTCCCCAGGCCGGCGGCCGTTTGGTTCAGACATGGGGCGGCGTCGCGGTCCTGCTCTCGCCGGAGGAAAAACCGCGTCACCTGCTGCGCGCTGTTTGATCCGTCTTGGACGGTCCAGATCGTGGTCGCCGGAGGAAAAACCGCCACACGCGAGAGACATTTTTAGAAGATCTCTTGTACGTTCGATCATTAGCAAGATGCAAATATGTAAATCAATTCAGGCCTAATCCTTAAGGAATATATATACACTAGCTCTTTGGTTCGACAAGGAATTAATGAGTATTGCAATCATGCATGTCGATCATTTTTGAGAGATTGTCACATCATGATAATTTTGGCAGCGTGAACAAAGAATATTGTCATATTATTTTTGCGAGAGAAACAACATTGTGATCATGTGACCAAATTATTTCCCCGAGGAGGAGTAAATCATTACCGCCGAGCAAGAAACAGCCAAAATCCACATCGAAAAAAGACAATCATAGTAATTACAATGTGAAAAAACCCGAAGAATAAACAATTGGATGTGCTTTCCTTTTTTTTAACATAATCATCGTTTACAATTTGCAGGAGGATAAAGTCTGGGATATTAGAATCCCAAAGGTCAGATAAGCTAGAACTAAAACAATGTTTAGCTAGAAACTCTGCAACCTAATTGGCTTCTCTGCAGCAATAACAGTAGCCAACATTTGCAAAATCCATAGCAAGGAGGATACATTCCGCTAGTACCGCCACATCAGGCCCCAAATAATCATTTGAATGCATAATTGCTTCCACTGCTAGCATACTGTCAGATTCAATGGTCACCTCATTGCTTCCAATGTTTCCCGCCAAGAATAGACCGTTCCGGATTGCACTCATTTCAGCAGATTTTATGGTACTAACGCGCGGCAAGACCCAGGTCGTAGCAGCTATGAAGTTTCCTTTGTAGTCTCGCGCCACCGCTCCGCTAGAGCCCGAAAGTATCTCAGCATGAAAAGACGCATCAACATTGATCTTTACAGTCCCCTCCATCGGTTTCTTCCAAGTATGAATTTCCTTACTGATAGGGTGATTCGGTGCTGCTGCTCGAATAAAATTATTTGATAAAACCCGAATTGAAACAACCGTATGGTATGGTGAGTGTATATTTTTTCCTTTAGAAACCGGATGTATCACATACAATCAAGATTAATTCAGCAGTAGGTAGATCGTCTAGTCTTCACCTGTTTTTTCAACAAGATTTCCAATGTAACAGAACCAGAACGATCCTGAGCTACTGCCTGCTGTATAGTATCATTCAGTCCAATTTCTTTCCAAACCTCCTCTGCATGCTTACAACTGAACAGGGTATGTTGGATGTCTTCATGCCCAATTCTGCCCCTTGAGCATTGGGGTAAGACTGGGATGTGCCGTCCGGCTAGTACACCCAAGCACACCTTTAAGGACCTTCCACCCAAAGTGTTTAATCTTGCCTGGTAATTGAAGTTGCCAGAGGTTTTTCCATCTGGGGTTTATGTGCACATTGTCTTGTCCGTCCGCCCTACTCATCTGATGCCCGAACTGATGGTGTAACTCGACATGGTAAGCTGACCGAGCCGAGTAGGTTCCTGATCTGGTATGATGCCAAGCTACAAAGTCGTCTATCGCCTCAGTCCAGAGAGGAATTTGTAAGATTCTGAATAGTAAGCGTTCCGAAGAGTAAGCTAAGGGACAAAGTATCAACATGCATATCTCCTTCCAACATTAAAAAAAAAAGTTTGCCAAAATCTCAAGGTTACTTAAAAAGACTATTTTCATACATTCACGACCAACAGATTCTAATATCTATTCTCCCAATGCGTCAAATAAGATATCAGAACAATCTAATCTTTTTGTAAACTTTTTTAGGGGATGTACCGAAACAAAACTCATAAATAATCTACCAAATCATGTTGATATTTTAAGGATGCATGGGAAAAAGATACTTACAAATACATAAGCGTAAATTTATTTGTGGAGCGTTGTGATAATATTAGTATGGTAAGATCCCTGGTCAAATCCATTGGGACAATACTTTAGCAAATATCCAAACTAAATCAGGAGCCGTGTAGACGCACCGGCGCCGGGTACGTAGTACAGGATAAACCTTGTGCGCGCCTACTTGCAGAGACAACGCAGAGCACCGCCCTCAAGAGTCTGGACGTAAGAGGGATTTCTGACGGCATAAAATTCAACATGGGTGTACACGGATGTGATGATAAGAAAGTCTGTCAAACAAGTTAGGCAAACACTAGCTGCAACGCTTGGTATATGCTGGGACATACTAGCATCTTGGATCCTCTGGATGCAGAAGAAAACGGGTACTTGGTCATCACGGTCAAAGGGTAGAAAAATCAGGAGGGTTGTATTAGAATCTAGCTGAAGGCACGGTGCAGAAAATTCAGAGATTTGCTTACACAGAAGTAGCGATCATCGGTGATTTTATAATGTATTGTAGAAAATTAATTAAAAAATCGGATGTGTATTCCCCCTAGAACTGTATACAGAACAAAAACAGGTCCTTGGTCGTGACTAGCGCAGGGCAGAAAAATCAGAGGTCACGATGGATCACTACATAAAGCGTACCTAGCTTTCACTTTCAGACATACGGCGTCGCCCCTAGGGCGACTCGGGGGAGTCTAGGGTTACCCCCGCCGCCACCCCCCACCCCCACCCCACCCCCCTCGCCGCCACCGGAGACGACTGCCGGGAAAACCCGCACGGGCGCCGGGGAAGGTGGCGGCGGGGTCTTCGGCGCTCCTTTCTCGCGGAGGCCCTCGGATCCAGGGCGGCGGCCCCTGCTGGCGTGGCGTGCTTGAGAGTTCGGCCGTGAGGACGGCGAGCCGCAGATGGTGGTCGAGCGCGGCGCGGATCTTCCCGTGCCAGATCTGGAGGTATTGCCCCCCTTCCTTCCATGCATCCCTTCCCAGTCCCCGGTTTGGTTTTGGATCTTGCCGGATCCACCTCCGGTGTGTTCTGGTGGAGCAGATCGGTGTCCGAGGGAAACCTTGACCGCCTTGGCTGGCCGGCAGCGGCGACGCCGCCTTTTGGCGCCGCTTTCCTCCTTGAGGGCGCTGCTGAGGACACCATCTCTCCACTCCGACCCATGTCCGGGTGAAAGCCCAAGATCCGATGCGGATCGTGCGTTGGCGGCGCCCCGTGCACCGTAACCTTCCTGGAGGCGGCGCCAAGGACATTGGGATCGGATGGGAGGGTCTGCAGGTGACGGGTGGCGGTGTGCTGCCTCCCTTTCGGTGGAGCGTTGTTTCTTTCTACATATTCTTGGCGGCGGCTCTTGGCGGCATGGAGCAGCGAAGGCTTGCCATCAGATGTGTGGTGACGGACACGCGTAGGAGGTCGACGCTGTCTGGCGTCGTGGTGGCGTCGGCGGCAGCGAGACCGGCCAAGGCCGATGCAGCAGTACAGCTCTGAAGATGGATATGTGGCAGGTGGCTGTGGCGGTCTCATACCCGGCAGGCGTCCTGGTTGAGTAGCACACCGGACTGGTGGGTGCCCATACCCGGCAGACGTCCTGGTTGGGACCTCAGGTCATAGATGTTAGGTTTGGCTGCGAGGTCTGTTTGGTATTAGGCCCAGACCATCACCGCCCCTTCATCAGCTAGATAGGAGTAGCGACAGAGGTTGCTCAAATGAAGGCTTTGGTCTTACTGTTGTACGACTTTGTAAGATCTTGTATTCATAATTAATAAATTGGCCGTATGCATCGTCCAGATGCAGAGGCCGAGGGTATTCCTCCTTTTCTAAAAAAAAACTTTCAGACAGACTAGTTAGGGGCGGCAGTCACCAGTTTCAGATAACTATAAACACAAAAATAATAAGTCCCTTGATAGTCCACATGATAATAGAATGTGTCACATATTATTGTCTCAATGCAGAACAGGAGCTAGCACACAGTTACATATTGAGTACCATGGGCAATGACCACTAACAATACAAATAGTTGCTACAAAAGGAGCGTACAGGATTAATGAACCACCACACACGATGCCGTCCTAAACAACCGTTTGCCATACACTACGAGGCTGCAAACATTTTCAGCAGTAAAGACGCTTGTGATGGATCACCCTATCTAACACAATTTCTTGGGATGAATCGTGTGTGTTGCAGAATACTAACGCAAACGTTTTTTGTAAGAAAATTGTGTGGGATGTTCAACACATCTCACATGATTTCTTGGAATGCATACGTGTGTGTTGCACAGTATTAACGTAAAATGTTTTCTTTAGGAACATTGGGATGTTCAGCACATCCCAGATGGCTTGCTCCATTTGATTGTGTGTGACCGGATGATCCATCACCAACGATTAAACTGGGTTGTGTCCGATGAAGCTCCCTATTTCCGACGTTCGTAAGGCGGCAGTTCAGAATTGCGTCAACGAAAGGTGGTTCGAACCATTTCCATAGGACAGCTATGCACTCATAACTCATGCATGTTACACATCGTGTAAGCCCTAGAATCATCTCTTTAGTCACATCGGAACTTGATAGTCTTGACATCAAGAATATCTACCAAGTTACTTGATTAATACACTATATAAAAACCAAGCTCCACAAATTATGGTGATATTTAATGATACATGGGGAAAAGATAACTTACAAATACACTAGTGTAACTTTATGTATGTATCGTTGTGATAATATTATTTTTCTAAGATCCTTGCTAAAATCCATTTTAAGAAAATAAATTAGCAAATATCCGAACAAAATAATATTTGTTTGCCCAAATGCTGCAAGTTACCTAGCACTATAATTTTAATATCAAATATTATAATTATACGAACTTATCATTATAAAATACATGAACATGTTTGAATATTCTTAATTTTTCGGGTTATACTTAAAATTGGTATTATAATATACTAATATAAGTAGATTTTATCAATCAAAAAACAAAAATTAATGAAAAAAAATCTAGTTATGAATAGAAAAGTTTATTATAAATATGATAAATAATATTAGTGCATGCGGGGATGATTTATTTCGAGATTTCAATATACCTTTGCTTACGTATTTAAATCTTTCTGTTGTTGGATGACTTCTAAAATTCTGTTTAAAAGTTCAATATTGAACATAAGTTAGGATATAAGCAACTACAAGAGGAGAATCACTAGTAATATATATTTTAACAATTTAAAATTTTACATGTACTGATGAAGATAGTTTGATTAATTATTTTTAATCTTACACTATATTCTAATTAATAACTCAAAAATTATCATAATTTAGAATGACTAGTGAATTGTCTAGCACTAATCGGATATTCACAATAATGTTTCTTATATTTGTTTTTTTTAGAAAAATTAGTTTTTGCTCGATTCGATGAAAATTTTCCAAATTTATTTTATATTGGATTTTAATATAATGTTTCTACACATGTCTATTTTTCAAGTTCCATTTTTATCAAATTACTGTTATAAAGAATATGTACTTAAATCATGTTTTGACTGTCATGTTGCAACTATGTTTGTGCATTCTGGATGACAGGACAACAAATAACTCTTTTATTCTTAAACTATGCCCGTACTATCATTTGTATCATGCGTTAAATGGGCTATGGGTACTGAAGTTTGTATCATCTGTATAGCTATATTGGTTTGTTACAGCTCAAGATAAAATTGGTGACCCTTACGGTACTCGCTACATTATTTTTGGTAATTTTAGCAACTTGATTGAACTAAGAGATTGAAGGATACAGTAAAGTTGTAGTGACCAAAAAATAACTAACCAGAAAGCAAAGATATATCCTATGGTGTACCCGTCTCTATCAATTGCTTGTTAAGATGTGTCTCTTCTTTTGACCAAAAAAAAACATTAAACCACAATAAAAGGAAGCCTTCAACTCAGGTAGTCCAGAGCTTATCCACTAACTGTTGATGATGCCTCCATCTTATCAGTACATATCAATAATGCAAACATTTTGAACAATATATGTTCCTTACCAGGACGTCCATGTTTGCTACTCCCTCCTCTCGAGCCCCACCACCGACATGTATGCAGCCTCGTCTTCTTCCGGGTCGTTGTGGTCCGCCATCACCATGGCATGAGTGTGGCATGACCGTCATCGATCTTGGACGACCCACCTCCCTGCCCACCAAATTGATAACTTCACCCGCGTAGCTCTGCCGGTTGATAACTTCTTGTCAGCGCCGTGTAGATGCACCGGCGACGGGATCATAGTACAGGACAAACCATGTGCATTCCCACCTGCAAAGACAGCGCAAATCTGTGCATATCGGACATGGTGTTTGTGTGAGCGTATGCTCAACGATGATCGTTGGTAGCCATGGAGTTGTGTCTCCCCGGGTCCATCTGTTGGTGAACGTTGCAGAAAATAAAAAAATTCTACGCTTCACCAAGATCAATCTATGAGTTCATCTAGCAACGAGAGAGAGGAGTACATCTACATACCCTTGTAGATCGCGAGCGGAAGTGTTCAAGAGAACGGGGTTGACGGAGTCGTACTCGTCGTGATCCAAATCACCGATGATCCTAGTGCTGAACGGACAGCACCTCCGCGTTCAACACACGTACGGTTGGGGAAGACATCTCCTCCTTCTTGATCCAGCAAGGGGGAAGGAGAGGTTGATGGAGATCCAGCAGCACAACGGCGTGGTGGTGGATGTAGCAGCGATCTCGGCAGGGCTTCGCCAAGCTCTACGAGAGGGAGAGGTGTAACAGAGGGAGAGGGAGGCGCCAAGAGCATGGGTGCGGCTGCCCTCCCTCCCCCCCCCCCCCCTCTTTATATAGGGCCCCTAGGGGGGGCGCCGGCCCTAGGAGATGCAATCTCCAAGGGGGGGGGGCAAGGGGTGGCTTGCCCCTGCTGTGGGCGCCCACCCCTAGGGTTTCCAACCCTAGGCGCAGGGGGGCCCAAGGGGGGCGCACCAGCCCACCAGGGGCTGGTTCCCCTCCCACTTCAGCCCATGGGGCCCTCCGGGATAGGTGGCCCCACTCGGTGGACCCTCCGGGACCCTTCCGTGGTCCCCAGACAATACCGTGACCCCCGAAACTTTCCCGATGGCCGAAACCTGACTTCCTATATATAATTCTTCACCTCCGGACCATTCCGGAACTCCTTGTGACGTCCGGGATCTATAATTCTTCACCTCCGGACCATTCCGGAACTCCTTGTGACGTCCGGGATCTCATCCGGAACTCCGAACAACTTTCGGGTTACTGCATACTAATATCTCTACAACCCTAGCGTCACCGAACCTTAAGTGTGTAGACCCTACGGGTTCGGGAGACATGCAGACATGACCGACACTACTCTCTGGTCAATAACCAACAGCGGGATCTGGATACCCATGTTGGCTCCCACATGCTCCTCGATGATCTCATCGGACGAACGACGATGTCGAGGATTCAAGTAACCCCGTATACAATTCCCTTTGTCAATCGGTACGTTACTTACCCGAGATTCGATCGTCGGTATCACAATACCTCGTTCAATCTTGTTACCGGCAAGTCACTTTACTCGTACCGTAATGCATGATCCCGTGACCAAACACTTGGTCACTTTGAGCTCATTATGATGATGCATTACCGAGTGGGCCCAGAGATACCTCTCCGTCATACGGAGTGACAAATCCCAGTCTCGATCCGTGTGAACCCAACAGATACTTTCGGAGATACCCGTAGTATACCTTTATTGTCACCCAGTTACGTTGTGACGTTTGGTACCCCCAAAGCACTCCTACGGTATCCGGGAGTTACACGATCTCATGGTCTAAGGAAAAGATACTTGACATTGGAAAAGCTCTAGCAAACGAACTACACGATCTTGTGCTATGCTTAGGATTGGGTCTTGTCCATCACATCATCTCCTAATGATGTGATCCCGTTATCAACGACATCCAATGTCCATAGTCAGGAAACCATGACTATCAGTTGATCAACGAGCTAGTCAACTAGAGGCTCACTAGGGACATGTTGTGGTCTATGTATTCACACATGTATTACGATTTCCGGATAACACAATTATAGCATGAATAACAGACAATTATCATGAACAAGGAAATATAATAATAATCATTTTATTATTGCCTCTAGGGCATATTTCCAACAGTCTCCCACTTGCACTAGAGTCAATAATCTAGTTACATTGTGATGAATCGGACACCCATAGAGTTCTGGTGTTGATCATGTTTTGCTCGCGGAAGAGGTTTATTCAACGGATCTACGATATTCAGATCTGTACGTACTTTGCAAATATCTATGTCTCCATCTTGAACATTTTCAGGAATGGAGTTGAAACGACGCTTGATGTGCCTGGTCTTCTTGTGAAACCTGGGCTCCTTGGCAAGGGCAATAGCTCCAGTGTTGTCACAGAAGAGAGTGATCGGCCCCGACGCATTGGGTATGACTCCTAGGTCGGTGATGTTGGGGAACATAGTAATTTCAAAAACAATCCTACGCTCACGCGAGATCATGGTGATGCATAGCAACGAGAGGGGAGAGTGTGTCCACGTACCCTCGTAGACCGAAAGCGGAAGCGTTATGACAACGCAGTTGATGTAGTCGTACGTCTTCACGATCCGACCGATCCAAGCACCGAACGTACGGCACCTCCGTGTTCTGCACACGTTCAGCTCGATGACGATCCCCGGACTCCGATCCAGCAGGGTGTCGGGGATGAGTTCCATCAGCACGACGGCGTGGTGACGATGATGATGTTCTACCGACGCAGGGCTTCGCGTAAACTCCGCGACGATATGACCGAGGTGGAATATGGTGGAGGGGGGCACCACACACGGCTAAGGAACGATCACGAAGATCAACTTGTGTGTCTATGGGGTGCCCCCTGCCCCCGTATAAAGGAGTGGAGGAGGGGAGGGCGGCCCTCTCTATGCGCGCCTAGGGGAGTCCTACTCCCACCGGAGTAGGATTCCCCTTCCTAGTAGAACTAGGAGCCCTTCCATGTAGTAGGAGTAGGAGAGAAGGAAAGGGAAGGGAGAAGGAGAAGGAAGGAAGGGGGCGCCCCCCTCCCTAGTCCAATTTGGACTAGTCCATGGGGAGGGGTGCGGCCACCCTTTGGAGCCTTTCTCTCCTTTCCCATATGGCCCATTAAGGCCCAATACGAATTCCCGTAACTCTTCGGTACTCCGAAAAATACCCGAATCACTCGGAACCTTTCCGATGTCCGAATATAGTCGTCCAATATATCGATCTTTACGTCTGGACCATTTCGAGACTCCTCGTCATGTCCCCGATCTTATCCGGGACTCCGAACTCATTCGGTACATCAAAACTCATAAACTCATAATATAACTGTCATCGTAACGTTAAGCGTGCGGACCCTACGGGTTCGAGAACTATGTAGACATGACCTAGAACTATTCTCGGTCAATAACCAATAGCGGAACCTGGATGCTCATATTGGCTCCTACATATTCTACGAAGATCTTTATCGGTCAAACCGCATAACAACATACGTTGTTCCCTTTGTCATCGGTATGTTACTTGCCCGAGATTCGATCGTCGGTATCTCAATACCTAGTTCAATCTCATTACCGGCAAGTCTCTTTACTCGTTCTGTAATACATCATCCCGCAACTAACTCATTAGTTGCAATGCTTGCAAGGCTTAAGTGATGTGTATTACCGAGAGGGCCCAGAGATACCTCTCCGACATTCGGAGTGACAAATCCTAATCTCGAAATACGCCAACCCAACATGTACCTTTGGAGACACCTGTAGAGCTCCTTTATAATCACCCAGTTACGTTGTGACGTTTGGTAGCACACAAAGTGTTCCTCCGGCAAACGGGAGTTGCATAATCTCATAGTCATAGGAACATGTATAAGTCATGAAGAAAGCAATAGCAACATACTAAACGATCAAGTGCTAAGCTAACAGAATGGGTCAAGTCAATCACATCATTCTCCTCATGATGTGATCCCGTTAATCAAATGACAACTCATGTCTATGGTTAGGAAACATAACCATCTTTAATTAACGAGCTAGTCAAGTAGAGGCATACTAGTGACACTCTGTTTGTCTATGTATTCACACATGTATTATGTTTCCGGTTAATACAATTCTAGCATGAATAATAAACATCTATCATGATATAAGGAAACAAATAATAACTTTATTATTGCCTCTAGGCCCTATTTCCTTCAGTCTCCCACTTGCACTAGAGTCAATAATCTAGTTCACATCGCCATGTGATTTAACACCAATATTCATATCTATATATGATTAACACCCATAGTTCACATCGTCATGTGACCAACACCCAAAGGGTTTACTAGAGTCAATAATCTAGTTCACATCGCTATGTGATTAACACCCAAAAGAGTACTAAGGTGTGATCATGTTTTGCTTGTGAGATAATTTTAGTCAACGGGTCTGTCACATTCAGATCCATAAGTATATTGCAAATATTCTATGTCTACAATACTCTGCACGGAGCTACTCTAGCTAATTGCTCCCACTTTCAATATGTATCTAGACCGAGACTTAGAGTCATCTAGATCAGTGCCAAAACTTGTATCGACGTAACCCTTTACGACGAAACTTTTGTCACGTCCATAATCGAGAAACATATCCTTATTCCACTAAGGATAATTTTGACCGTTGTCCAGTGATCTACTCCTAGATCACTATTGTACTCCCTTGCCAAAATCAGTGTAGGGTATACAATAGATCTGGTACACAGCATGGCATACTTTATAGAACCTATGGCTGAGGCATAGGGAATGACTTTCATTCTCTTTCTATCTTCTGCTGTGGTCGGGCTTTGAGTCTTACTCAATTTCACACCTTGTAACACAGGTAAGAACTCTTTCTTTGACTGTTCCATTTTGAACTACTTCAAAATCTTGTCAAGGTATGTACTCACTGAAAAACTTATCAAGCGCCTTGATCTATCTCTATAGATCTTGATGCTCAATATGTAAGCAGCTTCACTGAGGTCTTTCTTTGAATAACTCCTTTCAAACACTTCTTTATGCTTTGCAGAATAATTCTACATTATTTTTGATCAATAATATGTCATTCACATATAATTATCAGAAATGCTGTAGTGCTCCCACTCACTTTCTTGTAAATACAGGCTTCACCGCAAGTCTGTATAAAACTATATGATTTGATCAACTTATCAAAGCGTATATTCCAACTCCGAGATGCTTGCACCAGTCCATAGATGGATCGCTGGAGCTTGCATATTTTGTTAGCATCTTTAGGATTGACAAAACCTTCTGGTTGCATCACATACAACTCTTTCTTTAATAAATCCATTGAGGAATGCAGTTTTGTTTATCCATTTGCCAGATTTCATAAAATGCGGCAATTGCTAACATGATTCGGACAGACTTAAGCATAGATACGAGTGAGAAACTCTCATCGTAGTCAACACCTTGAACTTGTCGAAAACCTTTTGCGACAATTCTAGCTTTGTAGATAGTAACACTACTATCAGTGTCCGTCTTCCTCTTAAAGATCCATTTAATCTCAATGGCTCGCCGATCATTTGGGCAAGTCAATCAAAGTCCATACTTTGTTCTCATACATGGATCACATCTCAGATTTCATGGCCTCAAACCATTTCGCGGAATCTGGGCCCATCATCGCTTCCTCATAGTTCGTAGGTTCATCATGGTCAAGTAACATGACCTCCAGAATAGGATTACCATACCACTCTGGTGCGGACCGTACTCTGGAAGACCTACGAGGTTCTGTAGTAACTTGATCTGAAGTTTCATGATCATCATCATTAGCTTCCTCACTAATTGGTGTAGGAATCACTGGAACTGATTTCTGTGATGAACTACTTTCCAATTTGGGAGAAGGTACAAATTACCTTATCAAGCTCTACTTTCCTCCCACTCACTTCTTTCGACAGAAACTCCTTCTCTAGAAAGGATCCATTCTTGGCAACGAATGTCTTGCCTTTCGGATTTGTGATAGAAGGTGTACCCAACATTTTGGGTATCCTATGAAGACGCACTTTTCCGATTTGGGTTCAAGCTTATCATGTTGAAACTTTTTCACATAAGCATCGCAACCCAAACTTTAAGAAACGACAACTTTGGTTTCTTGCTAAACCATAATTCATACGGTGTCGTCTCAACGGATTTTATATGGTGCCCTTTTAACGTGAATGCAACTGTCTCTAAAGCATAACCCCAAAATGATAGCGGTAAATCTGTAAGAGACATCATAGATCACACCATATCAAGTAAAGTACGATTACGACGTTCGGACACACCATTACATTGTGGTGTTCCGGGTGGCGTGAGTTGCGAAACTATTCCGCATTGTTTCAAATGTACACCAAACTCGTAACTCAAATATTCTCCTCCACGATCAGATCGCAGAAACTTTATTTTCTTGTTACGATGATTTTCAACTTCACTCTGAAATTCTTTGAACTTTTCAAATGTTTCAGACTTATGTTTCATTAAGTAGATATACCCATATCTGCTTAAGTCATATGTGAAGGTGAGAAAATAACGATATCCGCCACGAGCCTCAACATTCATCGGACCACATACATCTGTATATATGATTTCTAACAAATCTGTTGCTCTCTCCATAGTACCGGAGAACGGTGTTTTGGTCATCTTGCCCATAAGGCACGGTTCGCAAGTACCAAGTGATTCATAATCAAGTGGTTCCAAAAGCCCATCAGTATGGAGTTTCTTCATGCGCTTTACACCGATATGACCCAAACGGCAGTGCCACAAATAAGTTGCACTATCTTTATCAACTCTGCATCTTTTGGCTTCAACATTATGAATATGTGTATTACTACTATCGAGATTTAATAAGAATAGACCACTCTTCAAGGGTGCATGACCATAAAAGATATTACTCATATAAATAGAACAACCATTATTCTCTGATTTAAATGAATAACCGTCTCGCACTAAACAAGATCCAGATATAATGTTCATGCTCAACGCTGGCACCAAATAACAATTATTTAGGTCTAAAACTAATCCCGAAGGTAGATGTAGAGGTAGCGTGCCGACTGCGATCACATCGACTTTGGAACCATTTCCCACGCGCATTGTCCACTCGTCCTTACCCAATCTTCGCTTAATCCGTAGTCCCTGTTTCGAGTTGCAAATATTAGCAACTGAACCAAGATCAAATACCAGTGCTCTGCGAGCATTAGTAAGGTACACATCAATAACATGTATATCACATATACCTTTGTTCACCTTGCCATCCTTCTTATCCGCCAAATACTTGGGGCAGTTCCGCTTCCAGTGACCAGTCTGCTTGCAGTAGAAGCACTCAGTTTCAGGCTTAGGTCCAGGCTTGTGTTTCTTATCCTGATCAGCAACTTGCTTGCTGTTCTTCTTGAAGTTCCCCTTCCTCTTCCCTTTGCCCTTTTTCTTAAAACTAGTGGTCTTGTTGACCATCAACACTTGATGCTCCTTCTTGATTTCTACCTCCGCAGCCTTTGGCATTGCGAAGAGCTCGGGGATTGTCTTATCCATCCCTTGCATATTATAGTTCATCACAAAGCTCTTGTAGCTAGGTGGAAGTGATTGGAGAATTCTGTCAATGACGCTATCATCCGGAAGATTAACTCCCAGTTGAATCACTCAAGTGATTGAAGTATCCAGACAATCTGAGCACATGCTCACTAGTTGAGCGATTCTCCTCCATCTTTTAGCTATAGAACTTGTTGTTGGGGAACGTAGTAATTTCAAAAAAATTCCTACGATCACGCAAGACCATGGTGATGGCATAGCAACGAGAGGATAGAGTGTCCGCCCACGCACTCGTGAGACCGAAAGCGAAGCGTTATAACAACGCTGTTGATGTAGTCGACGTCTCCACGATCCGACCGATCCAAGCACCGAACGACGGCACCTCCGAAGTTCGCACACGCTCAGCTCGATGATGATCCCGGACTCGATCCAGCAAAGTGTCGGGATGAGTTCCACAAGACGACGGCGTGGTGGACGATGTTGATGCTCCACCGACGCAGGGCTTCGCCTAAGCTCTCATGACGATATGACTTCTCCGCGCAGGGCTTCTCCTAAGCTCGCGACGATATGACCGAAGTGGAATATGGTGGAAGGGGCACCGCACACGGCTAAGGCAAGATCCGTAGATCAACTTGTGTGTATTGGGGTGCCCCTGCCCCAGTATATAAAGGAGACAAAGGGAGGTGGCCGGCCCTAGGAGGCGCGACAAGGAGGAGTCCTACTCCCACCGAGTAGGACTCCCCCCTTCTCCTAGTTGGAGTAGGATTGGGGAGGGAAGGGGAAGGCGCCGCCCCCTCTCCTTGTCCTATTCGGACTGGAAGGGGAGGGGCGCAGCCCACCTGGCCGGCCCTTCTCCTTCTCCCTCAAGGCCCATGAAGGCCCATATACCCCCGGGGTTCCGTAACCCCGGTGTTCCAGAACATCCTGTTTTCACTCGAACCATTCCAAGTCCAAACATAGGCTTCCAATATATCAATCTTTATGTCTCGACCATTTCGAGACTCCTCGTCATGTCCGTGATCACATCCGGGACTCAACAACCTTCGTGCATCAATACTTATAAACTCATTATGAACTGTCATCGAACGTTAAGCGTGCGGACCCTACGGGTTCGAGAACTATGTAGACATGACCTAGAACCATTCTCGGTCAATAACCAATAGCGGAACCTGGATGCCCATATTGGTTCCTACATATTCTACGAAGATCTTTATCGGTCAAACCGCATAACGACATACGTTGTTCCTTTGTCATCGGTATGTTACTTACCCGAGATTCGATCGTCGGTATCCAATACCTAGTTCAATCTCGCTACGTAAGTCTCTTTACTCGTTCCGTAATACATCATCTCACAACTAACTCATTAGTTGTAATGCTTGCAAGGCTTAAGTGATGTGAATTACCGAGAAGGCCTCGAGATACCTCTCCGACAATCGGAGTGACAAAACCTAATCTCAAATACGCCAACCCAACAAGTACCTTTGGAGACACCTGTAGTACTCCTTTATAATCACCCAGCTTACGCCAGACGCTTGGTAGTACCAAAGTGTTCCTCCGTAAACGGAGTTGCATAATCTCATAGTTATAGGAACATGTATGGGTCATGAAGAAAGCATTAACATACTAAACGATCAAGTGTTAAGCTAACGGAATGGGTCATGTCAATCAGATCATTCAACTAATGATGTGACCTTGTTAATCAAATAAAACTCCTTGTTCATGGTTAGGAAACATAACCATCTTTGATTAACAAGCTAGTCAAGTAGAGGCATACTAGTGACATACTCTTTGTCTATATATTCACACATGTATTATGTTTCCGGTTAATACAATTCTAGCATGAATAATAAACATTTATCATGATATAAGGAAATAAATAATAACTTTATTATTGCCTCTAGGGCATATTTCCTTCAGTCTCCCACTTGCACTAGAGTCAATAATCTAGATTACAAAGTAATGATCCTAACACCCATGGAGTCTTGGTGCTGATCATGTTTTGCTCGTGGAAGAGGCTTAGTCAACGGTCTGCAACATTCAGATCCGTATGTATTTTGCAAATCTCTATGTCTCCCACTTGGACTTGGTCCCAATGGAATTGAAGCGTCTCTTGATGTGCTTGGTCCTCTTGTGAAATCTGGATTCCTTTGCCAAGGCAATTGCACCAAGATTGTCACAGAAGATCTTCATCGGTCCCGATGCACTAGGTATGACACCTAGATCGGAAATGAACTCTTTCATCCAGACTCCTTCATTCGCTGCTTCAAGCAGCTATGTACTCCGCTTCACATGTAGATCCCGCCACGACGCTTTGTTTAGAACTGCACCAACCGACAGCTCCACCGCTTAATAAAAACACGATCCGGTTTGCGATTTAGAATCGTCCGGATCAGTGTCAAAGCTTGCATCGACGTAACCATTTACGACTAGCTCTTTGTCACCTCCATATCGAGAAACATATCCTTAGTCCTTTTCGTATTTCAGATGTTCTTGACCGCTGTCCAAAGGATCCACTCTGGATTACTTTGGTACCTTCCTGCCAAGCTTACAGCTAAGCATACGTCAGTGTCTGGTACACAGCATTGCATACATGATAGAGCCTATGGCTGAAGCATAGGAACATCTTTCATTTTCTCTCTATCTTCTGCTGTGGTCGGGCATTGAGTCTGACTCAATCTTACACCTTGTAATACAGGTAAAAAACCTTTCTTTGCCTGATCCATTTTGAACTTCTTCAAAACTTTATCAAGGTATGTGCTTTGTGAAAGTCCAATTAAGCGCCTTGATCTATCTCTATAGATCTTGATGCCCAATATGTAAGCAGCTTCACCGAGGTCTTTCATTGAAAAACTTTTATTCAAGTATCCTTTTATGCTATCCAGAAATTCTATATCATTTCCAATCAATAATATGTCGTCCACATATAATATTAGAAATGCTACAGAGCTCCCACTCACTTTCTTGTAAATACAGGCTTCTCCAAAAGTCTGTATAAACCCATATGCTTTGATCACACTATCAAAGCGCTTATTCCAACTCCGAGAGGCTTGCACCAGACCATAAATTGATCGCTGGAGCTTGCACACTTTGTTAGCACCCTTTGGATCGACAAAACCTTCTGGTTGCATCATATACAACTCTTCTTCTAGAAATCCATTCAAGAATGCGGTTTTACATCCATTTGCCAAATTTCATAATCATAAAATGCGGCAATTGCTAACATGATTCGACAGACTTAAGCATCGCTACGGGTGAGAAAGTCTCATCGTAGTCAACCCCTTGAACTTGTCGAAAACCTTTTGCAACAAGTCGAGCTTTGTAGACAGTTATATTACCATCGGCGCCGGTCTTCTTCTTAAAGATCCATTTATTTTCAATGGCTTGCCGATCATCGGGCAAGTCAACCAAAGTCCATACTTTGTTCTCATACATGGATCCCATCTCAGATTTCATGGCTTCCAGCCATTTTGCGAATCTGGGCTCACCATCGCTTCTTCATAGTTCGTAGGTTCGCCATGGTCAAGTAACATGACTTCCGAATAGGATTACCGTACCACTCTGGTGCGTATTTTACTCTGGTTGACCTCACGAGGTTCAAGAGTAACTTGATCTCAAACTTCATGATCATCATCATTAGTTTCTTCACTAATTGGTGTAGTTGTCACAGAACCATTTCTTGTGATGAACTACTTTCCAATAAGGGAGCAGATACAGATTATCTCATCAAGTTCTACTTTCCTCCCACTCACTTCTTTCGAGAGAAACTCCTTCTCTAGAAAGGACCCGAATTTAGCAACGAAAATCTTGCCTTCAGATCTGTGATAGAAGGTGTACCCAACAGTCTCCTTTGGGTATCCTATGAAGACACATTTTTCCGATTTGGGTTCGAGCTTATCAGGTTGAAGTTTCTTTACATAAGCATCGCAGCCCCAAACTTTAAGAAACGACAACTTTGGTTTCTTGCCAAACCACAGTTCATAAGGCGTCGTCTCAACGGATTTTGACGGTGTCCTATTCAACGTGAATGCGGCCGTCTCTAAAGCATAACCCCAAAACGATAGCGGTAAATCGGAAATAGACATCATAGATCGCACCATATCTAGTAAAGTACGATTCGACGCTCGACACACCATTTCTCTGTGGTGTTCCGGGTGGCGTGAGTTGCGAAACTATTCCACATTGTTTCAAATGTAAACCAAACTCGTAACTCAAATATTCTCCTCCACGATCAGATCGTAGAAACTTTATTTTCTTGTTACGATGATTTTCCACTTCACTCTGAAATTCTTTGAACTTTTCAAATGTTTCAGATTTGTGTTTCATTAAGTAGATATACCCATATCTGCTCAAATCATCTGTGAAGGTGAGAAAATAACGATACCCGCCAAGGCCTCAACATTCATTGGACCACAAACATCGGTATGTATGATTTCCAACAAATCAGTTGCTCGCCCATAGTTCCGAGAACGGCGTTTTGTCATCTTGCCCATGAGGCACGGTTCGCAAGTACCAAGTGATTCATAATCAAGTGATTCCGAAGCCCATCAAGATGGAGTTTCTTCATGCGTTTTACACCGATATGACCTAAACGGCAAGTGCCACAAATAAGTTGCACTATCATTATCAACTCTGCATCTTTTGGCTTCAACATTATGAATATGTGTATCACTACTGTCGAGATTCAACAAGAATAGACCATTCTTCAAGGGTGCATGACCATAAAAGATATTACTCATATAAATAGAACAACCATTATTCTCTGATTTAAATGAATAACCGTCTCGCAATAAACAAGATCCAGATATAATGTTCATGCTCAACGCCGGCACCAAATAACAATTATTTAGGTCTAAAACTAATCCCAAGGTAGATGTAGAGGTAGCGTGCCGATCTGCGATCACATCGACTTTGGAACCATTTCCAACGCCAAGCATCGTCACCTCGTCCCTTAGCCAATCTTCGCTAATCCGTAGTTCCTGCTTCGAGTTGCAAATATTAGCAATGTAACCAGATCAAATACCAGGTACTACTGCGAGTATTAGTAAGGTACACATCAATAACATGTATATCACATATACCTTTGATCACCTTGCCATCCTTTTATCCGCCAAATACTTGGGGCAGTTCCGCTTCCAAAGTCCCGTCTGCTTGCAGTAAAACACTCGTTTCAGGCTTAGGTCCAGACTTGGGTTTCTTCTCTTGATCAGCAACTTTCTTGCTGTTCTTTTGAAGTTTCCTTCTTCTTCCCTTTGCCCTTTTCTTGAAACTAGTGGTCTTGTTGACCATCAACACTTGATGCTCTTTCTTGATTTCTACCTCCATGCTTTTTAGCATCGCTAAGAGCTCGAGAATTGTCTTAGTCATCCCTTGCATATTATAGTTCATCACGAAGCTCTTGTAGCTTGGTGGCGTGATTGGAGAATTCATCAATGACACTATCATCCGGAAGATTAACTCCCAGCTGAATTAAGTGATTGTTATACCCAGACATTTTGAGTATGTGCTCACCGACGAACTATTCTCCTCCATCTTGCAGCTATAGAACTTATTGGAGACTTCATATCTCTCAATCCGGGCATTTGCTTGAAATATTAACTTCAACTCCTGGAACATCTCATATGCTCCATGACGCTCAAAACGTCGTTGAAGACCAGTTCTAAGCCGTAAAGCATGGCACACTGAACTATAGAGTAGTCATCAGCTCTGCTTTGCCAGACGCTCACAACTTCGCTCAAGATCTGCAGCAGAGCTGTCACCCAGCGGTGCTTCCAGGCGTAATTTTTCTGTGCAGCAATGAGGATAATCCTCAAATTACGGACCCAGTCCGTGTAATTGCTACCATCATCTTTCAACTTTGCTTTCTCAAGGAACGCATTAAAATTCAACGGAACAACAGACGAGCCATCTATCTACAGAGAAACATAGACAAGCAAAATACTATCGGTACTAAGTTCATGATAAATTTAAGTTTAATTAATCATATTAAAAACTCCCACTTAGACAGACATCTCTCTAGTCATCTAAGTGATTACGTGATCCAAATCAACTAAACCATGTCCGATCATCACGTGAGATGGAGTAGTTTCAATGGTGAACATCACTATGTTGATCATATCTACTATATGATTCACGCCGACCTTTCGGTCTCCGTGTTCCGAGGCCATATCTGTTATATGCTAGGCTCGTCAAGTTTAACTCTGAGTATTCCGCGTGCAACTGTTTTGCACCCGTTGTATTTGAACGTAGAGCCTATCACACCGATCATCACGTGGTGTCTCAAAGACGAAGAACTTTCGCAACGGTGCATACTCGGGAGAACACTTCTTGATAATTTTAGTGAGAGATCATCTTATAATGCTACCGTCAATCAAAGCAAGATAAGATGCATAAAGGATAAACATCACATGCAATCAATATAAGTGATATGATATGGTCATCATCATCTTGTGCTTGTGATCTCCATCGCCAAGCACCGCCATGATCACCATCGTCACCGCGCGACACCTTGATCTCCATCGTAGCATCGTTGTCGTCTCGCCAACTATTGCTTCTACGACTATCGCTACTCCTTAGTGATAAAGTAAAGCAATTACATGGCGTTGCATTTCATACAATAAAGCGACAACCATATGGCTCCTGCCATTGCCGATAACTCGGTTACAAAACATGATCATCTCATACAATAAAGTATAGCATCACGCCTTGACCATATCACATCACAACATGCCCTGCAAAAACAAGTTAGACGTCCTCTACTTTGTTGTTGCAAGTTTTACGTGGCTGCTACGGGCTGAGCAAGAACCGTTCTTACCTACGCATCAAAACCACAACGATATTTCGTCAAATAGACTCCGTTTAACCTTCTCAAGGACCGGCGAGCCACACTCGATTCAACTAAAGTGAGAGAGACAGACACCCGCCGGTCACCTTTAAGCAACGAGTGCTCGGGCGGTGAAACCAGTCTCGCGTAAGCGTCTGGCGCTGTAATGTCGGTCCGGGCCGCTTCATCTCACAATACCGCTGAACCAAAGTATGACATGCTGGTAGGCAGTATGACTTGTATCGCCCACAACTCACTTGTGTTCTACTCGTGCACATGACATCAACGCATAAAACCAGGCTCGGATGCCATCATTGGGGAACGAGTAATTTCAAAAAATTCCTACGATCACGCAAGACCATGGTGATGGCATAGCAACGAGAGGATAGAGTCCGTCCACGCACCCTCGTGAGACCGAAAGCGAAGCGTTATAACAACGCTGTTGATGTAGTCGACGTCTCCACGATCCGACCGATCCAAGCACCGAACGTCGACACCTCCGAGTTCTGCACACGCTCAGCTCGATGACGATCCCGGACTCGATCCAGCAAAGTGTCGGGATGAGTTCCGTCAGACGACGGCGTGGTGATGATGTTGATGCTCCACCGACGCAGGGCTTTGCCTAAGCTCATGACGATATGACTTCTCCGGCGCAGGGCTTCTCCTAAGCTCATGACGATATGACCGAAGTGGAATATGGTGGAAGGGGCACCGCACACGGCTAAGGCAAGATCCGTAGATCAACTTGTGTGTATTGGGGTGCCCCTGCCCCAGATATAAAGGAGACAAAGGGAGGTGGCGGCCCTAGAGGAGGCGCACTAAGGAGGAGTCCTACTCCCACCGAGTAGGACTCCCCCCTTCTCCTAGTTGGAGTAGGATTAGGGAGGGGAAGGGGGAGGGCCCGCCCCTCTCCTTGTCCTATTCGGACTGGAAGGGGAGGGCGCAGCCCACCTGGCCGCCCTTCTCCTTCTCCCTCAAGGCCCATGAAGGCCCATATACCCCGGGGTTCCGTAACCCCGGTGTTCCCAGAACATCCTGTTTTCACTGGAACCATTCCAAGTCCAAACATAGGCTTCCAATATATCAATCTTTATGTCTCGACCATTTCGAGACTCCTCGTCATGTCCGTGATCACATCCGGGACTCCGAACAACCTTCTGTGCATCAATACTTATAAACTCATTATGAACTGTCATCGAAACGTTAAGCGTGCGGACCCTACGGGTTCGAGAACTATGTAGACATGACCTAGAACCATTCTCGGTCAATAACCAATAGCGGAACCTGGATGCCCATATTGGTTCCTACATATTCTACGAAGATCTTTATCGGTCAAACCGCATAACGACATACGTTGTTCCCTTTGTCATCGGTATGTTACTTACCCGAGATTCGATCGTCGGTATCCAATACCTAGTTCAATCTCGTTACCGGTAAGTCTCTTTACTCGTTCCGTAATACATCATCTCACAACTAACTCATTAGTTGTAATGCTTGCAAGGCTTAAGTGATGTGCATTACCGAGAAGGCTCGAGATACCTCTCCGACAATCGGAGTGACAAAACCTAATCTCAAATACGCCAACCCAACAAGTACCTTTGGAGACACCTGTAGTACTCCTTTATAATCACCCGATTCGTTGTGACGTTTGGTAGTACCAAAGTGTTCCTCCGTAAACGGAGTTGCATAATCTCATAGTTATAGGAACATGTATGGGTCATGAAGAAAGCATTAACATACTAAACGATCAACTGTTAAGCTAACGGAATGGGTCATGTCAATCAGATCATTCAACTAATGATGTGACCTTGTTAATCAAATAACAACTCCTTGTTCATGGTTAGGAAACATAACCATCTTTCATTAACAAGCTAGTCAAGTAGAGGCATACTAGTGACATACTCTTTGTCTATATATTCACACATGTATTATGTTTCCGGTTAATACAATTCTAGCATGAATAATAAACATTTATCATGATATAAGGAAATAAATAATAACTTTTATTATTGCCTCTAGGGCATATTTCCTTCACTTGTTGGAGATTTCCTATCTCTCAACTCGGGTATTTGCTTAAAATATTAACTTCAATTCCTGGAACATCTCATATGGTCCATGATGTTCAAAACGTCTTTGAAGTCCCGATTCTAAGCCGTTAAGCATGGTGCACTAAACTATCAAGTAGTCATCATATTGAGCTAGCCAAACGTTCATAACGTCTGCATCTGCTCCTGCAATAGGTCTATCACCTAGCGGTGCATTAAGGACGTAATTCTTCTGTGCAACAATGAGGATAAACCTCAGATTACGGATCCAATCCGCATCATTGCTACTAACATTTTTCAACACAATTTTCTCTAGAAACATATCAGAATAAACATATGAAAGTAACAACGCGAGCTATTGTTCTACAACATAATTTGCAAAATACTACCAGGACTAAGTTCATGATAAATTTAAGTTCAATTAATCATATTACTTAAGAACTCCCACTTAGACAGACATTTCTCTAGTCATCTAAGTGATCACGTGATCCAAATCAACTAAACCATAACCGGTCATCATGTGAGATGGAGTAGTTTTCAATGGTGAACATCACTATGTTGATCATATCTACTATATGATTCACGCTCGACCTTTCGGTCTCCGTGTTCCGAGGCCATATCTGCATATGCTAGGCTCGTCAAGTTTAACCTGAGTATTCTGCGTGTGCAAAACTGGCTTGCACCCATTGTAGATGGACGTAGAGCTTATCACACCCGATCATCACGTGGTGTCTGGGCACGACGAACTTTGGCAACGGTGCATACTCAGGGAGAACACTTCTTGATAATTAGTGAGAGATCATCTTAAAATGCTACCGTCAATCAAAGCAAGATAAGATGCATAAAAGATAAACATCAGATGCAATCAATATAAGTGATATGATATGGCCATCATCATCTTGTGCTTGTGATCTCCATCTCCGAAGCACCGTCATGATCACCATCGTCACCGGCATGACACCATGATCTCCATCATCTTGATCTATATCAATGTGTCGTCACATGGTTGTCTCGCAAACTATTGCTCTTGCAACTATTGCTATCGCATAGCGATAAAGTAAAGCAATTATTTGGCGCTTGCATCTTATGCAATAAAGAGACAATCATAAGGCTTCTGCCAGTTGCCGATAACTTCAACAAAACATGATCATCTCATACAACAACTTATATCTCATCACGTCTTGACCATATCACATCACAACATGCCCTGCAAAAACAAGTTAGACGTCCTCTACTTTGTTGTTGCAAGTTTTACGTGGCTGCTACGGGCTTAGCAAGAACCGTTCTTACCTACGCATCAAAACCACAACAATAGTTCGTCAAGTTAATGTTGTTTTAACCTTCGCAAGGACCGGGTGTAGCCACACTCGGTTCAACTAAAGTTGGAGAAACTGACACCTGCCAGCCACCTGTGTGCAAAGCACGTCGGTAGAACCAGTCTCGCGTAAGCGTACGCGTGATGTCGGTCCGGGCCGCTTCATCCAACAATACCGCCGAACCAAAGTATGACATGCTGGTAAGCAGTATGACTTATATCGCCCACAACTCACTTGTGTTCTACTCGTCCATATAACATCAACGCATAAAACCTAGGCTCGGATGCCACTGTTGGGGAACGTAGTAATTTCAAAAAAATTCCTCCGCACACGCAAGATCATGGTGATGCATAGCAACGAGAGGGGAGAGTGTGTCCACGTACCCTCGTAGACCGAAAGCGGAAGCTTATGACAACGCGGTTGATGTAGTCGTACGCCTTCATGATCCGACCGATCCAAGCACCAAACGTACGGCACCTCCTTGTTCTGCACACGTTCACCTCGATGACGATCCCCAGACTCCGATCCAGCAGGGTGTCGGGGATGAGTTCCGTCAGCACAACGGCGTGGTGTCGATGATGATGTTCTACCGACGCAGGGCTTCACCTAAACTCCGCGACGATATGACCGAGGTGGAATATGGTGGAGAGGGGCACCGCACACGGCTAAGGAACGATCATGAAGATCAACTTGAGTGTCTATGGGGTGCCCCCTGCCCCCGTATATAAAGGAGTGGAGGAGGGGGAGGGCCGGCCCTCTCTATGGTGCGCCCTAGGGGAGTCCTACTCCCACTGGGAGTAGGATTCCCCCTTTCCTAGTAGAACTAGGAGCCCTTCCATGTAGTAGGAGTAGGAGAGAAGGAAAGGGAAGGGAGAAGGAGAAGGAAGGAAGGGGGCGCCCCCCTCCCTAGTCTAATTCGGACTAGTCCATGGGGGGGGGGTGCGGCCACCCTTTGGAGCCTTTCTCTCCTTTCCCGTATGGCCCATTAAGGCCCAATACGAATTCCCGTAACTCTCCGGTACTTCGAAAAATACCCGAATCACTCGGAACCTTTCCGATGTCCGAATATAGTCGTTCAATATATCGATCTTTATGACTCGACCATTTCGAGACTCCTCGTCATGTCCCCGATCTTATCCGGGTCTCCGAACTCCTTCGGTACATCAAAACTCATAAACTCATAATATAACTGTCATCGTAACGTTAAGCATGCGGACCCTACGGGTTCGAGAACTATGTAGACATGACGTAGAACTATTCTCGGTCAATAACCAATAGCGGAACCTGGATGCTCATATTGGCTCCTACATATTCTACGAAGATCTTTATCGGTCAAACCGCATAACAACATACGTTGTTCCCTTTGTCATCGGTATGTTACTTGCCCGAGATTCGATCGTCGGTATCTCAATACCTAGTTCAATCTCGTTACCAACAAGTCTCTTTACGCGTTCTGTAATACATCATCCCGCAACTAACTCATTAGTTGCAATGCTTGCAAGGCTTAAGTGATGTGTATTACCGAGAGGGCCCAGAGATACCTCTCCGACATTCGGAGTGACAAATCCTAATCTCGAAATACGCCAACCCAACATGTACCTTTGGAGACACCTGTAGAGCTCCTTTATAATCACCCAGTTATGTTGTGACGTTTGGTAGCACACAAAGTGTTCCTCCGGCAAACGGGAGTTGCATAATCTCGAAGTCATAGGAACATGTATAAGTCATGAAGAAAGCAATAGCAACATAGTAAACAATCAAGTGCTAAGCTAACGGAATGGGTCAAGTCAATCACATCATTCTCCTAATGATTTGATCCCGTTAATCAAATGACAACTCATGTCTATGGTTAGGAAACATAACAATCTTTAATTAACGAGCTAGTCAAGTAGAGGCATACTAGTGACACTCTGTTTGTCTATGTATTCACACATGTATTATGTTTCCGGTTAATACAATTCTAGCATGAATAATAAACATTTATCATGATATAAGGAAACAAATAATAACTTTATTATTGCCTCTAGGGCATATTTCCTTCAGGTGATGAACTCCTTCATCCATATTGCTTCATGCGCTGCCTCCGAGGCTGCCATGTACTCCGCTTCACATGTAGATCCCGCCACGACGCTTTGCTTGCAACTGCACCAGCTGACTGCCCCACCATTCAAAATATACACGAATCCGGTTTGTGACTTAGAGTCATCCAGATCTGTGTCGAAGCTAGCGTCGACGTAACCCTTTACGACGAGTTCTTCATCACCTCCAAAAACGAGAAACATATCCTTAGTCCTCTTCAGGTACTTCAGGATATTCTTGACCGCTGTCAAGTGTTCCTTGCCGGGATTACTTTGGTACTTTCTACCAAACTTACGGCAAGGCTTGCATCAGGTCTGGTACACAGCATGGCATACATAATAGACCCTATGGCTGAGGCATAGGGGATGACACTCATCTCTTTTATATCTTCTGCCGTGGTCGGGCATTGAGCCGAGCTCAATCTCACACCTTGCAATACAGGCAAGAACCCTTTCTTGGACTGATCCATATTGAACTTCTTCAATATCTTATCCAGGTATGTGCTTTGTGAAAGACCTATGAGGCGTCTCGATCTATCCATATAGATCTTGATGCCTAATATGTAAGCAGCTTCTCCAAGGTCCTTCATTGAAAAACACTTATTCAAGTAGGCCTTAATGCTGCCCAAAAGTTCTGTATCATTTCCCATCAAAAGTATGTCATCTACATATAATATGAGAAATGCTACAGAGCTCCCACTCACTTTCTTGTAAACGCAGGCTTCTCCATAAGTCTGCATAAACCCAAACGCTTTGATCATCTCATCAAAGCGAATGTTCCAACTCCGAGATGCTTGCACCAGCCCATAAATGGATCGCTGGAGCTTGCATACCTTGTTAGCATTCTCGGGATCGACAAAACCGTCTGGCTGCATCATATACAGTTCTCCCTTAAGATAGCCGTTAAGGAATGCTGTTTTGACGTCCATTTGCCATATCTCATAATCATAGTATGCGGCAATTGCTAACATGATTCGGACGGACTTCAGCTTCGCTACGGGAGAGAAAGTTTCATCGTAGTCAACCCCTTGAACTTGTCGATAACCCTTAGCAACAAGTCGAGCTTTATAGATGGTAACATTACCATCCGCGTCCGTCTTCTTCTTAAAGATCCATTTGTTTTCTATCGCTCGCCGATCATCGGGCAAGTCTGTCAAAGTCGATACTTTGTTTTCATACATGGATCATATCTCGGATTGCATGGCTTCAAGCCATTTGTTGGAATCTGGGCCCGCCATCGCTTCTTCATAGTTCGAAGGTTCACCGTTGTCTAACAACATGATTTCCAGGACAGGGTTGCCATACCACTCTGGTGTGGAACGTGTCCTTGTGGACCTACGAAGTTCAGTAGCAACTTGATCCAAAGTACCTTGATCATCATCATTAATTTCATCTCCAGTCGGTGTCGGCACCGCAGGAACATTTTCCTGAGCTGCACTACTTTCCGGTTCAAGAGGTAGTATTTCATCGAGTTCTACTTTCCTCCCACTTACTCCTTTCGAGAGAAACTCTTTCTCCAGAAAGGATATGTTCTTGGCAAAAAAGCTCTTGCCTTCGGATCTAAGGTAGAAGGTATACCCAATGGTTTCCTTAGGGTATCCTATGAAGACGCATTTTTCCGACTTGGGTTCGAGCTTTTCAGGTTGAAGTTTCTTGACATAAGCATCGCATCCCCAAACTTTTAGAAACGACAGCTTAGGTTTCTTCCCAAACCATAATTCATACGGTGTCGACTCAACGGATTTAGACGGTGCCCTATTTAAAGTGAATGTAGCTGTCTCTAGAGCGTATCCCCGCAATGATAGCGGTAAATCAGTAAGAGACATCACTTCATGACTTAATTATTCTCCTCCACGATCTGATCGTAAGAACTTTATTTTTCGGGCACGTTGATTCTCTACCTCATTCTGAAATTCCTTGAACTTTTCAAAGGTCTCAGACTTGTGTTTCATCAAGTAGACATACCCATATCTACTTAAGTCATCAGTGAGAGTGAGAACATAACGATATCCTCCGCGAGCCTCAACGCTCATTGGACCGCACACATCAGTATGTATGATTTCCAATAAGTTGGTTGCTCCATTGTTCCGGAGAACGGAGTCTTGTTCATTTTGCCCATGAGGCATGGTTCGCATGTGTCAAATGATTCATAATCGAGAGACTCTAAAAGTCCATCAGCATGGAGCTTCTTCATGCGCTTGACACCAATGTGACCAAGGCGGCAGTGCCACAAGTATGTGGGACTATCGTTATCAACCTTACATCTTTTGGTATTCACATTATGAATATGTGTAACATTACGTTCGAGATTCATTAAGAATAAACCATTGACCAGCGGGGCATGACCATAAAACATATCTCTCATATAAATAGAACAACCATTATTCTCGGATTTAAATGAGTAGCCATCTCGCATTAAACGAGATCCAGATACAATGTTCATGCTCAAAGCTGGCACTAAATAACAATTATTGAGGTTTAAAACTAATCCCGTAGGTAAATGTAGAGGTAGCATGCCGACGGCGATCACATCGACCTTGGAACCATTCCCGACGCGCATCGTCACCTCGTCCTTCGCCAGCCTCCGCTTATTCCGCAGCTCCTGCTTTGAGTTACAAATATGAGCAACGCCACCGGTATCAAATACCCAGGAGCTACTACGAGTACTGGTAAGGTACACATCAATTACATGTATATCACATATAACTTTAGTGTTGCCGGCCTTCTTGTCCGCTAAGTATTTGGGGCAGTTCCGCTTCCAGTGACCCTTCCCTTTGCAATAAAAGCACTCAGTCTCAGGCTTGGGTCCATTCTTTGCCTTCTTCCCGGCATCTGGCTTACCGGGTGCGGTAACTTCCTTGCCGTCCTTCTTGAAGTTCTTCTTACCCTTGCCCTTCTTGAACTTAGTGGTTTTATTGACCATCAACACTTGATGTTCCTTTTTGATTTCCACCTCCGCTGATTTCAGCATTGAAAATACTTCAGGAATAGTTTTCTCCATTCCCTGCATATTGTAGTTCATCACAAAGCTCTTGTAGCTTGGTGGGAGCGACTGAAGGATTCTGTCAATGACCGCCTCGTCCGGGAGGTTAAAGTCCTGCTGGGACAAGCGGTTGTGCAACCCAGACATTTTGAGTATGTGCTCACTGACAGAACTATTTTCCTCCATCTTACAACTATAGAACTTGTCGGAGACTTCATATATCTCGACCCGGGCATGAGCTTGGAAAACCATTTTCAGCTCCTCGAACATCTCATATGCTCCGTGTTGCTCAAAACGCTTTTGGAGCCCCGGTTCTAAGCTGTAAAGAATGCCGCACTGAACGAGGGAGTAATCATCAGCACGTGACTGCCAAGCGTTCATAATGTCTTGGTTCTCTGGGATGGGTGCTTCACCTAGCGGTCCTTCTAGGACATATGCTTTCTTGGCAGCTATGAGGATGATCCTCAGGTTCCGGACCCAGTCCGTATAGTTGCTGCCATCATATTTCAGCTTGGTTTTCTCTAGGAACGCGTTGAAGTTGAGGTTGACATGAGCGTTGGCCATTTGATCTACAAGACATTTTTGCAAAGGTTTTTAGACTAAGTTCATGATAATTAAGTTCATCTAATCAATATTATTTAATGAACTCCCACTCAGATTAGACATCCCTCTAGTCATCTAAGTGTTACATGATCCGATTCGACTAGGCCGTGTCCGATCATCACGTGAGACGGACTAGTCATTATCGGTGAACATCTCCATGTTGATCGTATCTTCCATACGACTCATGTTCGACCTTTCGGTCTTTGTGTTCCGAGGCCATGTCTGTACATGCTAGCCTCGTCAAGTTAACCTAAGTGTTTTGCATGTGTAAATCTGTCTTACACCCGTTGTATGTGAACGTTAGAATCTATCACACCCGATCATCACGTGGTGCTTCGAAACAACGAACTTTCGCAATGGCGCACAGTTAGGGGGGACACTTTCTTGAAATTATTATGAGGGATCATCTTATTTACTACCGTCGTTCTAAGTAAACAAGATGCAAAAACATGATAAACATCACATGCAATCAAATAGTGACATGATATGGCCAATATCATATAGCTCCTTTGATCTCCATCTTCGGGGCTCCATGATCATCTTCGTCACCGGCATGACACCATGATCTCCATCATCGTGTCTCCATGAAGTTGCTCGCCAACTATTACTTCTACTACTATGGCTAATGGTTTAGCAATAAAGTAAAGTAATTACATGGCGTTTAATCATTGACACGTAGGTCATACAATAATTAAGACAACTCCTATGGCTCCTGCCGGTTGTCATACTCATCGACATGCAAGTCGTGATTCCTATTACAAGAACATGATCTCATACATCACATATATATCATTCATCACAACTTTTGGCCATATCACATCACAAGGCACATGCTGCAAAAACAAGTTAGACGTCCTCTAATTGTTGTTGCATGTTTTTACGTGGCTGCAATAGGGTTCTAGCAAGAACGTTTTCTTACCTACGTGAAAGCTACAATGTGATATGCCAACTTCTATTTACCCTTCATAAGGACCCTTTTCATCGAATCCGCTCCAACTAAAGTGGGAGAGACAGACACCCACTAGCCACCTTATGCAACTACTGCATGTCAGTCGGTGGAACCTGTCTCACGTAAGCGTACGTGTAAGGTCGGTCCGGGCCGCTTCATCCCACGATACTGCTTAAGCAAAATAAGACTAGTAGTGGCAAGAAAGTTGACAACATCTACGCCCACAACAAATTTGTGTTCTACTCGTGCAAAGAGAACTACACATAGACCTAGCTCATGATGCCACTGTTGGTGAACGTTACAGAAAATAAAAAAATTATACGCTTCACCAAGATCAATCTATGGAGTTCATCTAGCAACGAGAGGGAGAGGAGTGCATCTACATACCCTTGTAGATCGCGAGCGTAAGCGTTCAAGAGAACGGGGTTGAGGGAGTCGTACTCGTCGTGATCCAAATCACTGATGATCCTAGTGCTGAACGGATAGCACCTCCGCGTTCAACACACGTATGGTTGGGGAAGACGTCTCCTCCTTCTTGATCCAGCAAGGGGGAAGGAGAGGTTGATGGAGATCCAGCAGCACGACGGCGTGGTGGTGGATGCAGCAGCGATCTCGGCAGGGCTTCGCCAAGCTCTACGAGAGGGAGAGGTATAGCAGAGGGAGAGGGAGGCGCCAAGAGCATGGGTGCGGCTGCCCTCCCTCCCCCTCTTTATATAGGGCCCCTAGGGGGGGCGCCGGCCCTAGGAGATGCAATCTCCAAGGGGGGCGGCGGCCAAGGGGGTGGCTTGCCCCCCAAGCCAGGTGGAGGCGCCCCCACCCCTAGGGTTTCCAACCCTAGGCGTAGGGGGGCCAAAGGGGGGCCTCACCAGCCCACCAGGGGCTGGTTCCCCTCCCACTTCAGCCCATGGGGCCCTCTGGGATAGGTGGCCCCACCCGGTGGACCCCCGGGACCCTTCCGATGGTCCCGGTACAATACCGGTGACCCCCGAAACTCTCCCGATGGCCGAAACCTGACTTCCTATATATAATTCTTCACCTCCGGACCATTCCGGAACTCCTCGTGACGCCGGGATCTCATCCGGGACTCCGAACAACTTTCGGGTTACTGCATACTAATATATCTACAACCCTAGCGTCACCGAACCTTAAGTGTGTAGACCCTACGGGTTCGGGAGACATGCAGACATGACCGAGACTACTCTCCGGTCAATAACCCTAGCGTCACCGAACCTTAAGTGTGTAGACCCTACGGGTTCGGATGAACCACGATATCGAGGATTCAAGTAACCCCGTATACAATTCCCTTTGTCAATCTGTACGTTACTTACCCGAGATTCGATCGTCGGTATCCCAATACCTCGTTCAATCTCGTTACTCGCAAGTCACTTTACTCGTACCGTAATGCATGATCCCGTGACCAAACACTTGTTCACTTTGAGCTCATTATGATGATGCATTATCGAGTGGGCCCAGAGATACCTCTCCTTCATATGGAGTGACAAATCCCAGTCTCGATCCGTGTCAACCCAACAGATACTTTCGGAGATACCCGTAGTTTACCTTTATAGTCACCCAGTTACGTTGTGATGTTTGGTACACCCAAAGCACTCCTATGGTATCCGGGAGTTACACGATCTCATGGTCTAAGGAAAAGATACTTGACATTGGAAAAGCTCTAGCAAACGAACTACACGATCTTGTGCTATGCTTAGGATTGGGTCTTGTCCATCACATCATTATCCTAATGATATGATCCCGATATCAACGACATCCAATGTCCATAGTCAGGAAACCATGACTATCAGTTGATCAACGAGCTAGTCAACTAGAGGCTCACTAGGGACATGTTGTGGTCTATGTATTCACACATGTATTACGATTTCCGGATAACACAATTATAGCATGAATAACAGACAATTATCTTGAACAAGGAAATATAATAATAATCATTTTATTATTGCCTCTAGGGCATATTTCCAACACCATCGGGACTGACTGGAGACACAGGCGTCGACACCTTCTGATGTGGAGGTGTCGATCCAGACTCCGTTGCTAATGCCGGGCTAGGAGTGAAAGGAGACGTCTATTACTCCTCCTAGTGGGGTGGTGCATCGTGATGTCGACGGGTGGCGGTGTCTCGGACATGGACGCTGGGGCGGCGGCCTTGGGGGTGGTCCACATGGTTGGCTCTCCAGCGGGCTCCATGGCGGAGGTGGTGCGCTCTCCCTCTTGGTCGTGCGGGTGACAAGAGGTGAAGTAGCGGGTGGCTCGGGCCCGCTATCTGTCTCTGGCGGTGGCGTTGCCTCGATCTGGATCCGGAGTTTCGATCTCGCCGTGCTCGTCCTAGAGGCCTGATACGTCTCCAAAGTATCTATAATTTTTTATTGTTCCATGCTATTATATTACCTGTTTTGGATGTTTATGGGCTTTATTCTACACTTTTATATCATTTTTGGGACTAACCTACTAACCGGAGGCCGAGCCCGAATTGCTATTTTTTTTCCTATTTCAGTGTTTTGAAGAAAAGGAATATCAAACGGAGTCCAAATGGGATGAAACCTTCGGGAACGATCTTTTTGAAATAAATGCCAACCGGGAGACTTGGAGTGGACGTCAAGCAACAAACGAGGCGGCCACGAGGGTGCCCGGTGCGCCCGCCAGGGCTGGGCGCGCCTGATACGTCTCCGTCTTATCTATAATTTTTTATTGTTCCATGCCAATATTATTCAACTTTCATATACTTTTGGCAACTTTTTATATTATTTTTGTGACTAACATATTGATCCAGTGTCCAGTGCCAGTTCCTGTCTGTTGCATGTTTTTTATTTCGCAGAAAGCCAATATCAAACGGAGTCCAAACGGGATAAAAACGGACGGAGATTTTTTTTTGGAATATTTATGATTTTTGGGAAGTGAAATCAACGCAAAACGGTGTCCGGGGTGGTCACGAGGTAGGGGGGCGCGCCCTACCACCCCCCCCCCCCAGGCGCGCCCATGACCCTCGTGGTCCACCCATAAGGCGGTTGACGCTCTTCTTTTGGCGCAAGAAAGCTAATTTTATGAGAAAGATCTGGGCGAAAGATTCACCCCAATCGGAGTTACGGATCTCTGGATATTTAAGAAACGGTGAAGGGGTAGAATCAGGGAACGCAGAAACAGAGAGATAGATCCAATCTCGAAGAGGCTCTCGCCCCTCCCACGCCGTGGGAGCCAAGGAACAGAGGGGAAACCCTTTTCCCATCTAGGGAGGAGGTCAAGGAAGAAGAATAAGAAGGGGGCCCCTCTCCCCCTTGCTTCCGGTGGCGCCGGAGCGCTGCCGGGGGCCATCATCATCACCGCGATCTTCACCAACACCGCTGCCATCTTCACCAACATCTCCACCAACTCTTCCTCCCTCTGTGCAGCGGTGTAACCTCTCACTTACCCGCTGTAATATCTACTTAAACATGGTGCTCAACGCTATATATTATTTCCCAATGATGTATGGCTATCTTATGATGTTTGAGTAGATCCGTTTTGTCCTATGGGTTAATTGATGATCGTGATTGGTTTGAGTTGCATGTTTTATTATTGGTGCTGTCCTATGGTGCTCTCCGTGTTGCGCAAGCGTGAGGGATTCCCGCTGTAGGGTTTGCAATATGTTTATGATTTGCTTAAGGTGGGTGGCGTGAGTGACAGAAGCATAGGCCCGAGTAAGTAGGTTGTTTGCGTATGGGATAAAGGGGACTTGATACTTTAATGCTATGGTTGGGTTTTACCTTAATGAATCTTTAGTAGTTGCGGATGCTAGCTAGAGTTCCAATCATGAGTGCATCTGATCCAAGTAGAGAAAGTATTTTAGCTTATGCCTCTCCCTCAAATAAAATTGCAATAGTGATTACCGGTCTAGTTATCGATTGCCTAGGGACAAATAACTTTCTCGTAACAAAAAACTCTCTACTAATATTTACTTTATTGCATCTTTATCTAAAACAGCCCCTAGTTTATATTTACATGATCTTTATTGTCTTGCAAACCTAGCCTTTCACACCTACAAAGTACTTCTAGTTTCATACTTGTTCTAGGTAAAGCGAACGTCAAGCGTGCGTAGAGTTGTACCGGTGGTCGATAGAACTTGAGGGAATATTTATTCTACCTTTAGCTCCTCGTTGGGTTCGACACTCTTACTTATCGAAAACTGTTGCGATCCCCTATACTTGTGGGTTATCAAGACCTTTTTCTGGCGCCGTTGCCGGGGAGTCATAGCGTGGGGTGAATATTCTCGTGTGTGCTTGTTTGCTTTATCACTAAGTAATTTTTATTTGCTGTTCTAAGTTGTTCTCTATCTTCAGTTATGGATATGGAACGCAAAATACCAAAAAAATTAGTTGTACTTGCTACTCATGAAGATGGGGTAACTCCTAAGACCCCCGACTCTCATTATGCGAGAGATATTATGTACTACTTTGATAATCCTGAGAAAGCTCCATTCAACTTTATAATGGGAGACACATTGGATCAACGTGAATACTTTAGGGATTATTGCTCGACACAAAAAGGGAAACTATTATGGGATCAATTTATTATGTTGCGTTGGTATGCCTGGAATCTATGCTTGAGATATGATATTACTTGTTGCTCTAGGATGGAGGCTCCACACCTCCCCTTTTCATGCAAATTTAACGATAATGAAACCTTAGCTTCCTATCCTAATGGTATATATGATTACTATGATGTGGAACAAATAGAAGAATTTGTTGCTTTTAAGGCTGCCTATGATATTGAAGCTTTGTTTGAAAAGTATGAAGCTTTTGATGATGATGGTTATAGGCCGGAAAATCTTGCTATACTTGGATATTGCTATGAAAATTAGGAATACAATTACTATATTAATGCTTTTATGAAGAAAGTCAACGCTGTCCAAGAAGAGACTAATATTTTGCAGGAAGCTATGGAAGAAGAAATTGATGAAACAGTGAGTTCATTGGATGAAAAAGATGATGAGGAGAGCGAAGAACAAAAGGAGGAAGAGCGGATTAGCTACCCGTGCCCACCTTCTAATGAGAGTAACCCTCCAACTCATACATTGTTTAATTCCCCTTCGTGCTTACCGAAGGATGATTGCTATGATGATTTCTATGATCCCTTGAATTTGTTTGAAATATCCCTTTTTGATGATGCTTGCTATGCTTGTGGCCAAGATGCCAATATGAATTATGCTTATGGAGATGAACTTTCTATAGTTCCTTATGTTAAACATGAAATTGTTGCTATTGCACCCACGCATGATAGTCCTATTATCTTTTTGAATTCTCCCGACTACACTATATCGGAGAAGTTTGTGCTTATTAAGGATTATATTGTTGGGTTGCCTTTTACCATTGCACATGATGATTTTGATGAATGTAATATGCATGTGCTTGCTGCTCCTACTTGCAATTATTATGAGAGAGGAACTATATCTCCACCTCTCTATGTTTCCAATACGATAGAATTGCAAGAAACTGCTTATACTGTGCATTGGCCTTTACTTGGTGTGCATGAATTGTTCTTTTATGACATGCCGATGCATAGGAAGAGAGTTAGACTTCGTTGTTGCATGATATATGTTACTTTGTACTCACTACTAAATTACAAATCATTGTTAATTAAAATTGGCTTTGATATACCTTGGGATCGGGTGGATTCATTACTTGAGCACTAAATGCCTAGCTTAATGGCTTTAAAGAAAGCGCTGCCGTGAGACAACCCGGAAGTTTTAGAGAGTCATTTATTTCTGTTGAGTGCTTTTATATAGTATAAAAACAAAAAAATAAAGAGGGGAACCTAAAAACTTTTCAAAAAGGAAAGTGAAAGTGAGAGAGACGAGCATTGTTTTTTTTAAGGATCAGTGACAGTGGGAGAGGCTCCCACTGACTTTGTATTACTCACCACATAACAGTTACAAGAGTGTTACAATGGGTTTTAGGCCCCCCCGGCCGCATGGGAATCAGAAACAAGACTAGCGGTCCAAATTCACAATGAAATCAGAGAGAAAAGGATGAACCTTCTCAGGGCAGTTATGAATCACCAAACCCAACAAATGTTTGAACCTAGCTAACCACGCGACGAACGAGTGCGGGATCCCCCTGAAATGTTGGTTGTTTCTTTCCATCCACAGGCTCCAAGCAGCAAGCAGGAAGATATCCATAAAGAGCGGCCGACGCCAGTTCTCTCTCCCACCATGCAAGATGGCTAGCCGATTGGTTCCTCCTGGCCAGTTCAGACCAACCTTACTCCAACATTGTTTGGCAAAAGGGCACGCGAAGAAGAGGTGTTCCACAGTCTCCTCGGGCGGGTTTTGGCAGAGCATGCAAGCGTAGTTGCCCCCGGCCACAGCAAAGTGCCGCCGCTTCAGCATGTTCCTGGTGTTCAAACGATCGACCATAAGCAGCCACCCAAACATCTTAAACTTGATCGGGCATTTGGATTTCCATAGCCATCCAAAGGCCTCATCAGCTTTCACCTGCCCGAAACAGTGGTTGTAGTATTTCTTTGACGAATAACGCCCTAGGTCACAGACCCAAACGTCGGGCGAGCCAGATTCCAGGCTGACATGCAAGGACCCTTGCTGGATCTCTCTGATCTCCTCCCTAGCCTGGACCGAAAGAGGCAGATTGAAGATCGTGGCCGGATCAATGGTCCTGAGAACCTTGGCAATGGAGTCATCCTCGTTCAGAGCAAAAGAAAAGGCTCGCGGATGCGTGTCCATCAGTGTGGAGCCAGTGTCACTAAACCAGACATCTTTCCAAAAGCAGAGCTGCAACCATCCCGGGGATGACTTTGGCGACCCCACGGAAGGTTCCATTGAGCTGCATTACGTCTTTCCACCAGAACGAACCCACAGGCTCAGTGGCGTGCGGCACCTTGTTCAGGTAGTATGCCTCCCAGACTAGCTGAACCCAGGGCACATCCTCATGATTGTAGAACTTGAACAAGTACTTTAGAAGAAGCGCGGCATTTTGCATTTTGATGTCAATAACACCAAGACCGCCACACCGTTTCGGTCGACAGACAAGCTCCCAGGCAGCAAGGGAGTTGGCTTTGATCCCATCATCAGAATTTTTTGCCCAGAGGCAGTATCAACGTAATTTGTCAAGGTGATCAACCACTTTAGGGTGCAGTTTGATCGTGCACATTGCGTAGATTAGCATGGAGGTGATCACCGAATTCACCAGCGTCAGCTTGGCCCCCGACGACATGAGTGCTACGGCAGTGGATGTTTTCCTCTCAACAGAGTGTACCAATGGCATGAGGTCGAGAACGGTTGGCCTAGTCGTCCCCATGGGGAGACCAAGGTAAGTGAACGGCAGGGTGCCAACGGAGCAGCCAAACACCCCTGCCAACCCGCCAGCATGCAGTTGGTCGACATTAATGGGTATGAGGGTCGATTTATGAAAGTTGATCTTGAGTCCCACCGAGGCCGCATAATCCTCCAAGATAAGTTTCATGCGGGCGGCCTGTGTAGGACAAGCTTGCATAACCAGGATTGTGCCGTCAGCGTATTGCACCACCGGGAAGTCACCTGCATTTTCACGAGGAATGGGGAGCTCCAGGAGACCTTGAGTGTAAGCGTCGTTGATCGCAGCTTGGAGCAAATCAGCCGCAAGGACAAAGATCAATGGCGAGAGAGGATCACCCTGACGCACGCCACAATTGCATTTGAATTTCCGACCAGGAACACCATTTAAAAGGACTGACGAAACTCCCGAGCCAAATATCGTTTCCATCCAACCTAGCCACCTATCATCAAAACCCATGTGCCTCATAATTTCCAACATGGGGGCGTGTTCAATCGTATCAAAGGCCTTGGCGAAATCAAGCTTAAGCAATATAATCTCCCTCCCAGACGAGTGGCATTGGTGAATATATTCGTACGACCATGCGAGACAGTCTTGGATAGTCTGACCTTTAATAAATCCATACTGGTTCCTGTGTACGATTTTTAAAATGACTTTCTGTAGCCGGTTCGCCAAGATCTTAGTAATGATTTTCAGACAACAGTTCAGTAGGGTAATTGGTCTGAAATCATTAGCCGTTTCCGGAGAGGATATTTTAGGAATCAGGGTGATAAATCCCTCACTAAATGCTAGTGATGTCAAGACCACCAGCATGGAAAGCGTGACAGAGGTCATAAAAATCTGACTTGATGATTTGCCATCATTTCTTAAGAAAGCAACCATTAAAACCATCCGGGCCGGGGGCTCTGTCATTCGGCATTTCCTTAACAACAGCATCAATTTCATCAGTTAAGAAGGGCGCACTCAGTTGGTCCAGCCCATCGATCCTACGGATGATCCTAGATAGGTCAAACTTCATGCTGGTGGGTTTAGAAGAACCCAAATGATCCTTGTATGTATTGAACAGGACCCCCTCCTTGCCAACATGATCATGAATTTCGACCTCGCCAACTCTAAGTGTGGCAATAGCATTGTGCATGTACCTCTCTGTGGCCAATGACTGAAAGAGCTTAGTATTTTCATCAGCAAAACGAAAGTACCTGATGGTACATCTTTTTCGCCAGTACTCATTCTGGTATTTGAGCAGGGCCTGTAGGTGGGTTTTCAAAATCTTCCTAAAGTTTGACTCCGGACCATATAAAGGTCGTTTGTCCTCAAGGGTGTCCATGATGGCCAGAGTCTCATTGCTGTTTTGAATCAGAACATTAAGTTTCGAGACACCCTTGCTCCATCGTTTGAGATCATATCTCAAGTTTTTTAGTTTTTTGCATACTCGTGCCGCGGCATTGGGTGCGTGATATGTTTTAGCCCATGAGCTAGCAACCACCTCCATGAACCCATCATGGTTAGACCAGAAATTCTCAAACCGAAAAAGCTTGGACCGGGGGATACTTGACTCAATTGTGACCACGCATGGAATGTGATCGGACACAGGCTTCCCCAGGGGCAGGACCATTGTGTTTGGATATGAGGTGGTCCAACAAGAGGACGAAAAGAACCAATCCAACTGTTCGAGCAGAGGGTCATCCTGCATATTACTCCAGGTAAACGCTCGGCCTTTTACAGGCAATTCCATGAGTGACTGTGCACGGATGAGCTCGTTAAATAATAACATGTCTGCAGCGTCACCCCCAGGTTTGTTTCTGTTACTCGTGGATCGGATAAAGTTGAAGTCTCCAAGAATTAGCCAGTTTTCTTCATCAGGGATGTTCAAATCAAAAAGCCAGTTTGTAAAATCCACTCTACGCTGACCAGAGCAGGGGCCATATACATTGATCAGATTCCACACATCATTCGACTGCGTAGCCGCAAAAGAAATACCAATGGCAAAAGAATCCACAAACCAAGATGTGCCCGTAAACACAGCACTATTCCAGATGACTATGATGCCACCCGAGGAACCCACTGACGGCGCAAAGACAAATTTATCGAAGCGCTTAGGGCAGAAAGTCTTAATAAAGGCAAGATCGAAGGATTCGCGTTTAGTTTCCTGGATACATAGCACAGAACAACCGCTAGTATCAATCGCATTCCTAATAGCCAAAAGTTTTGCATCAGAGTTTATGCCTCTGATGTTCCATGAGAGCACATTCTACGATTTATTCATCGGAATGAAAGGCTTCAGGCTTCATCCGCCCCCGACGAACGCTGGTCATCTAGCAGCTTCTCATGGGAGATGGCTTCCGGAGCAATTCCACAATTGCTACCCATCGACTGAAGATCCTCGATCGGTGTTGGTGGGGGGCAGGCAGCATCGGGCACCTGCACAGGAGCAGCAGCCAAAGAAACAGCATTGACAAAAGGAGTCTCACGTGGTTTCACCCTAGACTTGTAACGCTTTGTGTCTGGAGCATGGTTGACTTTGAATCCATCATATTTGTTGGATCGATTGCTCCGTCTAACAGTAGTGGTGTCCAAAGGCACTAACACACTGCGGTGTTGAGTAGCATTGAACATAGAGGAGGATGCAAGCACCTGAAGCGCAGTAGCCTGGTGTGATGAAGGCACTAATTCCACTGCATCCGGGACGAGCTGCGTGATCGCCTTGAAGCCAGGAGAGTGTTCGGGCAAATCCCAGTTTGCAGCTTCAGGCGATAGAATAGACGATGGAACAACAATTGTCCCCCACTGACAAACAGAAGCAAAGATCCTTGAGAAAATGTCAGGTTCAGGCACCATACCCTCAATCCAAATTGCAGCAACGGCATTAAGATGATTCTGAATAATCTGAAAAGGGTTTAGAGGCAACACCACAGGAGAAGTATGTTGAAGGGTGATAGCTGGTGTATATATGCGCTTGAGCATGCCCCCAATCAAAGTAAGAACTCATGATCAACTAGAACCTGAAGAAAAGCAGAACGTCCCCCAGCCCTGACGAACTCCAACCTGGCTGCAGGGTTACCATTGACAAATCCATCAGCCAGAGCTTCAACTGCCAGAAACTCCGAATCAGATGACCAAATGTCAGAGAGATTATCCTGCACATTATGCTCCGGATCCACCCCATCCATGAGAGATGGACCATCATACTGAAAGAAGGTCCTGAAACTGAACCCAGTATAAGGTGGAGGGGTCACAGGCCACGCACCCCACCCATTTTCCTGAACACCCTGAGCAGGTTCCGAAGCATTCCAGGCAGCCTCATTCAATGCATCCTGAGCCATCATCTCATCAATCCTTGCTTGCTGCATGAGGGTGTAGTAAGGAAGCTGGTATGGATGTGGAGATGCATTCAAAAGTGGGGGGACATCCTCATTACCAACCAAGTTTGGTATGGTATTTCGACCATTCAGAACATAAACTGGCACTGACCACGAGCGAGCAAGACCCGGCAGCATACCAACCCTCGTAATCACAAGACTATGCGGCACTTCAGCAACATCCTTGATATGACATTTAACGAGGATTCTAGCCTTGTTCTGTCCCGGGCGGGGCCAGACAAGCAACTTTCCAAAGTGTGAGACAGCCTTATGAACATAATGTTGGAAATATGCCCTAGAGGCAATAATAAATTAGTTATTATTATATTTCCTTGTTCATGATAATCGTTTATTATCCATGCTATAATTGTATTGATAGGAAACTCAAATACATGTGTGGGTACATAGACAACACCAAGTCCCTAGTAAGCCTCTAGTTGACTAGCTCGTTAATCAATAGATGGTTACGGTTTCCTGACCATGGACATTGGATGTCATTGATAACGGGATCACATCATTAGGAGAATGATGTGATGGACAAGACCCAATCCTAAGCCTAGCACAAAGATCGTAGTTCGTATGCTAAAGCTTTTCTAATGTCAAGTATCATTTCCTTAGACCATGAGATTGTGCAACTCCCGGATACCGTAGGAATGCTTTGGGTGTACCAAACGTCACAACGTAACTGGGTGGCTATAAAGGTGCACTACAGGTATCTCCGAAAGTGTCTGTTGGGTTGGCACGAATCGAGACTGGGATTTGTCACTCCGGTTGACGGAGAGGTATCTCTGGGCCCACTCGGTAGGACATCATCATAATGTGCACAATGTGACCAAGGGGTTGATCACGGGATGATATGTTACGGAACGAGTAAAGAGACTTGCCGGTAACGAGATTGAACAAGGTATCGGGATACCGACGATCGAATCTCGGGCAAGTACAATACCGCTAGACAAAGGGAATTGTATACGGGATCGATTGAGTCCTTGACATCGTGGTTCATCCGATGAGATCATCGTGGAATATGTGGGAGCCAACATGGGTATCCAGATCCCGCTGTTGGTTATTGACCGAGAAACGTCTCGGTCATGTCTACATGTCTCCGAACCCGTAGGGTCTACACATAAGGTTCGATGGCGCTAGGGTTATAAAGGAAGGTTGTATGTGGTTACCGAATGTTGTTGAGTCCGGATGAGATCTCGGACGTCACGAGGAGTTCGGAATGGTCCGGAGGTAAAGATTTATATATGGAAAGTTGTTGTTCGGGTTCCGGAAAAGTTCGGGTTTTTTCGGTATTGTACCGGAAGCTTCGGAAGGTTCGGAGGATTCGGAGGGGTCCGGAGGTCCGTAAATAGTTCCACCACGTCCAATATAGTAGCATGGGCTGTAGGGGGCGCCCTAGCCTTAATGGGCCAGGGGCACCAGCCCCCAAGGCCCATGCGCATGGGAGGGGGGAAACCCTAAAGGGGAGGGCCTCCACTTGACTTGGGAGGCACTCCTCCCCTCTTGGCCGCCCCAAGTCCCATCTAGGGCTGGCCGCACCCCTTGGGGTGGGAAACCCTAAAGGGGGCGCAGCCCCCCTTTCCCCCTATATATACTTGAGGTTTTGGGCTGCCCAACACACACGAGAGCCTCTCCCTCTCCAGGCGCAGCCCTGCCTCTCCTCCTCCTCCTCTCCCTTGGTGCTTGGCGAAGCCCTGCGGGATTGCCACGCTCCTCCATCACCATCATGCCGTTGTGCTGCTGCTGGATGGAGTCTTCCTCAACCTCTCCCTCTCTCCTTGCTGGATCAAGGCGTGGGAGACGTCACCGGGCTGTACGTGTGTTGAACGCGGAGGTGCCGTCCGTTCGGCACTAGGATCTCCGGTGATTTGGATCACGACGAGTACGACTCCTTCAACCCCGTTCTCTTGAACGCTTCCGCTTAGCGATCTACAAGGGTATGTAGATGCACTCTCCTTCCCTCGTTGCTAGTTTCTCCATAGATAGATCTTGGTGACACGTAGGAAAATTTTGAATTTCTGCTATGTTCCCCAACACATAATGCTCAATTTGATAGTCCATAGGAAAAGCAAGAAACATGACCCAAACTTCATATTCAAAGGCAGGCATGCGCATATTGATACCCTCGTCATGCGGAACTAGGGAGAAAGTGGAATCCTCGGTCAAAGCATGCGGTCCTTCTCGAATGGCAGCATCTCTACTCTCCATATCCGCAAACACAACACACCCGATCCCCAGCGGGTAAACAAAATCATCTAGCAGTTCATACTCTAAATCACCAATGATAATGCGGCAGACCTCAGCTAACCAAAACTCCTTCTGATGATCAGGGACCGGGGGATTGACGGAGACAATGGCGTACCTATCATGGTTCAGAGGCGGATCATCCACCACCATAACGTGACGCTGGACCCGGTGAGCAGGCCCGCGATCAAAGGTGGATCCAACCGGGGCGAAGGCAAACGGGCTCACGGGGAAGTTCGCCATGGTAGATGGAGCCTGATGCTGCGGCGGCTTGAGAGATTCCGCCGGAGAAGGAGGTGGTGGATGCTTGCAGACGGTCGAAGAGGAGAAGAATCGAGGTGCTGGAGGCGTGGGTGTAGAACTCGAGGGGAGCGTCACCTCACCCGATTGGGGTTTTTGGTAGGCAGAATTGACTACACCCTGACCAGGGAGACGTATCGTCAAGCAATGGGGGTTAGCCACGCCCGCGTGGTGCAGGATTATCTGTTTCCGTTGCCATGTGTAACCACCCTGCGGATCCCTAGCGACACGGGCCATACCAACATCCACATAGTTACCATCCTCAGGTTCATCCGCAGCAGCCCGAGGCAAGATCCTCTCCGATTGTGTTAGATTTTTCCTTTTCCAAGCCCAACGAGGGCGATAAGCACAAGTCGTACGCTTACGTGATTTGTGGCCCAGGCCATAACAAAGAGAACAGCGACGAAGCCCAGGACAAAGCCTAGTCATATGATCCACCGCAGAACATGCATTACACGGAAAGCCCAACGGGTCCGGGCCCACTTTGCATGGCACATGCGTATGAGCATCGATGCGTGTTTAACACGCAGCGCCGCGAATCATCCCCACACCGTTGACAGAAAACACCCGTGCAATCATCTTCAACATGGCCAAAACGATCACAGAGAGAACAATGCAAAAGTCTTTTGTAAATGTATTCCTTGGTGGGGACTGACGGAATTTGCACCATAAGCTTAACATTATCATTATCGTAACCGGCCTGCCAGCCATCCAGAACAGAAAGAAGTTTTTCATCCGTAAGTGAATCCCATAATCCCACAATATATCCTTTCCCATGAATAGATGGCAACCTTCCAGGAATATCGGGACTAGTAGGTAAAGATATGGAACCAATCCAAGGAATCCGGAGAAACCGGAGACGAAAAACTACCAAAGGAGATCCGATCAGAAGGCTCGCCAGAATGAAAGTCCGTCGGCGGCGGATTGAAACCCAACTTTTGCAGTACTGGTAATGACTCGAGATCCAATGGTAGTTTACCCTGGCTAGAGAGCCATGTAGATTTAATCGCCGGGCCCGGTGAGGAAGCCAACCCAGTTAGCTCAGAATCAGCGTGCCAAGATGGGAGCCGTGGACGTGAATTCCCAGGACGATGAAGATGAAAGTGGCAGATAAAGTCCGGCCAAATACGATCTCTTAGCCCAAAAATGAAATGCCCCACACGATTTGAGGCCACTGAAAACCGAAAGTGCCGATCACCCAATTGCAAAACATTGAAACCAGTAGAAAGACCTCCAATACATGACTGCAGGGCCAAACCCACCGAATCCACCGAGAGGGGAAAAGAAGCCGAAGAGAAGGAAACTTCAAGGAAGAATTCCTTGGAGCCGGGGTTGGAGACGAAGTGGACCGTAGATCCAAACCTTGCACGCACCTGTGCCTCAACCTTGAGGCCGGGGGAGAAATCCCAATGGAGAAGGCCATCCATTGGGGACGTCGGGAGGAGATCCTAGGGTTAAACCCTAGAATCGCCATGGGAGTCGCCTGAGGTGGGTGGGTGGGGGGGTCGCCATGGTCTCTTCATTTTTTCCCGAGACGAGCATTGTTGAAGTGGGAGAGCTCCTTGAACTTTGTTCATGCTCACGAAAACTTTGTGAATCTTAATTACAGAAAATTTTCATCAAAAATAATTATCCCCTTGTATAATTCCATTGTACTATAAAAATAATGTGCCAAGGTTTGCCTTTAGGGTTGTTTACAATGCTTGTTGGTTTGTATGGTGCAGGACAGAAACTTTATCTGTAGTACTCGATTTTACATTTTTACCTGGAACGTCAATTGGTTCTGATTCCTTTTGCACTGTCTTTCTATACAACTTTTTTATTTTTCCTAATTTTGGTAGAATTTTTGGGGTACCATAAGTATGGTGGATGTTCAGATTTCTACAGACTGTTCTGTTTTTGACAGATTCTGTTTTTGATGCATAGTTTGCTTGTTTTGATGAATCTATCAATTTATATCAGTGGATTAAGCCATGGAAAAGTTATATTACAGTAGACACAATGAAAAAACAAAATATGAATTGTTTTGCAACAGTACTTCGAGTTGTGATTTGCTTTATTATACTAACGGATCTTACCGAGATTTCTATTGAAGTTTTGTCTGGATGTAGTGTCTAATCGAGGATGTTTCGATGTGAGAAGAAGGAAGAGAGGCAAGAGCTCAAGCTTGGGGATGCCCGAGGCACCCCAAGTAAATATTCAAGGAGACTCAAGCGTCTAAGCTTGGGGATGCTGGGAAGGCATCCCCTCTTTCTTCAACAAGTATCGGTATGTTTTCGGATTCGTTTCGTTCATGCATTATGTGCAAGTCTTGGAGCGTCTTTTGCAATTAGGTTTTTATTTTTATTTTATGCACCATGCTGGTATGAGATGGTCCTTGGTCGATTTGTAGAATGCTCTATGCACTTCACTTATATCTTTTGAGTATGGCTTTATAGAATGCTTCATGTGCTTCACTTATATCATTTGAAGTTTGGATTGCATGTTTCTCTTTACATAGACAACCGCCATTTGTAGAATGCTCTTTTGCTTCACTTATATTTGTTAGAGCGTGGGCATATCTTTTGTAGAAAGAATTTAAACTCTCTTGCTTCACTTATATCTATTTAGAGAGATGACAGGAATTGGTCATTCACATGGTTAGTCATAAAATCCTACATAAACTTGTAGATCGCTGAATATGATATGTTTGATTCCTTGCAATAGTTTTGCGATATAAAGGTGGTGATATTAGAGTCATGCTAGTGGGTGGTTGTGGATTGTAGAGACACTTGTGTTGAGGTTTGTGATTCCCATAGCATGCACGTATGGTGAACCGCTTTGTGATGAAGTTGGAGCACAATCTTATTTATTGATTGTCTTCCTTATGAGTGGCGGTCGGGGACGAGCGATGGTATTTTCCTACCAATCTATCCCCCTAGGAGCATGCACGTAGTACTTTGTTTTCAATGGCTTGTAGATTTTTGCAATAAGTATATGAGTTCTTTATGACTAATGTTGAGTCCATGGATTATACGCACTCTCACCCTTCCATCATTGCTAGCCTCTTCGGTACCGTGAATTGCCCTTTCTCACCTCGAGAGTTGGTGCAAACTTCGCCGGTGCATCCAAACCCCGTGATACGATACGCTCTATCACACATAAGCCTCCTTATATCTTCCTCAAAACAGCCACCATACCTACCTATCATGGCATTTCCATAGCCATTCCGAGATATATTGCCATGCAACTTCCATCATCATCATATACATGATTTGAGCATTCATTGTCATATTGCTTTGCATGATCGTAAGATAGCTAGCATGATGTTTTCATGGCTTGTCCGTTTTTTGATGTCATTGCTATGCTAGATCATTGCACATCCCGGTACACCGCCGGAAGCATTCATATAGAGTCATATCTTTGTTCTAGATATTGAGTTGTAAGTAAATAGAAGTGTGATGATCATCATTATTAGAGCATTGCCCCAGTGAGGAAAGGATGATGGAGACTATGATTCCCCCACAAGTCGGGATGAGACTCCGGACTTTATGAAAAATAAAAGAGGCCAAAGAAGCCCAAATATAAAAAAAGAGGCCAAAGAAGCCCACCAAAAAAATAAAAAATAAAAAAAATATGAGAGAAAAAGAGAGAAGGGGCAATGTTACTATCCTTTTACCACACTTGTGCTTCAGAGTAGCACCGTGTTCTTCATAGGGAGAGTCTCCTATGCTTTCACTTTCATATACTAGTGGGAATTTTCATTATAGAACTTGGCTTGTATATTCCGATGATGGGCTTCCTCAAATGCCCGAGGTCTTCATGAGCAAGCAAGTTGGATGCACACCCACTTAGTTCTCAGTTTGAGCTTTCATACACTTATAGCTCTACTGCATCCGTTGCATGGCAATCCCTACTCACTCACATTGATATTTATTGATGGGCATCTCCATAGCCTGTTGATACGCCTAGTTGATGTGAGACTTTCTTCTCCTTTTTTGGCTTCTCCACATAACCCTCACCATCATATTCTATTCCACCTATAGTGCTATGTCCATGGCTCACGCTCATGTATTGCGTGAAAGTTGAAAAAGTTTGAGATTATTAAAGTATGAAACAATTGCTTGGCTTGTCATCGGGGTTGTGCATGATTAAATACTTTGTGTGATGAAGATAGAGCAACAGCCAGACTATATGATTTTGTACGGATAACTCTCTTTGGCCATGTTGTTTTGAAAAGACATGATTGCTTTATTAGTGTGCTTGAAGTATTATTGTTTTTATGTCAAATGATAGACTATTGCCTTGAATCACTCGTGTCTTAATATTCATGCCATGATTAGACATATGATCAAGATTATGCTAGGTAGCATTCCACATCAAAAATTATCTTTTTTATCATTTACCTACTCGAGGACGAGCAGGAATTAAGCTTGGGGATGCTGATACGTCTCCGTTGTATCTATAATTTTTGATTGTTCCATGCCAATATTATTCAACTTTCATATACTTTTGGCGACTATTTATATTATTTTGGGACTAACATATTGATCCAGTGCCCAATGCCAGTTCCTGTCTGTTGCATGTTTTTTATTTCACAGAAACCCAATATCAAACGGAGTCCAAACGGGATAAAAACGGACGGAGATTTTTTTTGGAATATTTATGATTTTTGGGAAGTGAAATCAGCGCGAAACGGTGTCCAGGGTGGTCACAAGGTAGGGGCGCGCCCTACCCCCCGCGCGCCCCTGACCCTCGTGGTCCACTCGTAAGGCGGTTGACGCTCTTCTTTTGGTGCAAGAAAGCTAATTTTATGAGAAAGATTTGGGCGAAAGATTCACCCCAATCGGAGTTACGGATCTCCGGATATTTAAGAAACGGTGAAGGGGTAGAATCAGGGAACGCAGAAACAGAGAGATAGATCTAATCTCGGAGGGGCTCTCGCCCCTCCCACGCCATGGGAGCCAAGGAACAGAGGGGAAACCCTTGTCCCATCTAGGGAGGAGGTCAAGGAAGAAGAAGAATAAGAAGGGGGGCCCTCTCCCCCTTGCTTCCGGTGGCGCCGGAGCGCTGCCGGGGGCCATCATCATCACCGCGATCTTCACCAACACCGCTGCCATCTTCACCAACATCTCCACCAACTCTTCCTCCCTCTATGCAGCGGTGTAACCTCTCTCTTACCCGCTGTAATCTCTACTTAAACATGGTGCTCAACGCTATATATTATTTTCCAATGATGTATGGCTATCTTATGATGTTTGAGTAGATCCGTCTTGTCCTATGGGTTAATTGATGATCGTGATTGGTTTGAGTTGCATGTTTTATTATTGGTGCTGTCCTATGGTGCTCTCCGTGTCGCGCAAGCGTGATGGATTCCCGCTGTAGGGTTTGCAATATGTTTATGATTTGCTTATGGTGGGTGGCGTGAGTGATGAAGCACGCACCGAGTAAGTAGGTTGTTTGCGTATGGGATAAAGGGGACTTGATACTTCAATGCTATGGTTGGGTTTTACCTTAATGAATCTTTAGTAGTTGCGGATGCTTGCTAGAGTTCCAATCATAAGTGTGTATGATCCAAGTAGAGAAAGTATGTTAGCTTATGCCTCTCCCTCAAATAAAATTGCAATAGTGATTGCCGGTCTAGTTATCGATTGCCTAGGGACAAATAACTTTCTCGTAACAAAAAACTCTCTACTAATATTTACTTTATTGCATCTTTATCTAAAACAACCCCTAGTTTATATTTACATGCTCTTTATTGTCTTGCAAACCTAGCCTTTCACACCTACAAAGTTCTTCTAGTTTCATACTTGTTCTAGGTAAAGCGAACGTCAAGCGTGCGTAGAGTTGTATCGATGGTTGATAGAACTTGAGGGAATATTTATTCTACCTTTAGCTCCTCGTTGGGTTCGACGCTCTTACTTATCGAAAACTGTTGCGATCCCCTATACTTGTGGGTTATCAGCGCCCCCACCCTCGTGGGCCCCTCGATCATCAACCGACGTACTTCTTCCTCCTATATATACACCCGTACCCTGAAACCATCAGAAGCGACCATGAAAAAAACCTAATTCCACCGCCGCAATCTTTTGTATCTGCGAGATCCCATCTTGGAGCCGTCGCCGGCGCTCCGCCGGAGGGGGAATCCACCGTGGAGGGCCACTACATCATCCCCAAGGCCTCTCCGATGAGTTGTGAGTAGTTTACCACAGACCTTCGGGTCCATAATTATTAGCTAGATGGCTTGTTCTCTCTCTTTTAATCTCAATACAAAGTTCTCCTCGATCTTCTTGGAGATGTATTCGATGTAACTCTTTTTGCGGTGTGTTTGTCGAGATCCGATGAATTGTGGGTTTATGATCAAGTTTATCTATGAGAAATATTTGAATCCCCTCTGAATTCTTTTATGTATGATTAAGTTATATTTGCAAGTCTCTTAGAATTATCAGTTTGGTTTGGCCTACTAGATTGATCTTTCTTGCAATGGGAGAAGTGCTTAGCTTTGGGTTCAATCTTGCGGTGTCCTTTCCCAGTGACAGCAGGGGCAGCAAGGCACATATTTTATTGTTGCCATCGAGGATAAAAAGATGGGGTTTATATCATATTGCATGAGTTTATCCCTCTACATCATGGCATCTTTCTTAATGTGTTACTCTGTTCTTTATGAACTTAAAACTCTAGATGCAGGCAGGAGTCGGTCGATGTGTGGAGTAATAGTAGTAGATGCAGGCAGGAGTCGATCTACTTATCACGGACGTGATGCATATATACATGATCATGCCTAGATAATCTCATAATTATTCGCTTTTCTATCAATTGCTCGACAGTAATTTGTTCACCCACCGTAATACGTATGCTATCTTGAGAGAAGCCACTAGTGAAACCTATGACCCCCGGGTCTATCTTTTATCATATAAGTTTGCTATCTACTTTTATTTACATGTTTTGCTTTTCCAATCTATATCATAAAAATACCAAAAATATTTATCTTATCATATTATCTCTATCAGATCTCACTTTCGCAAGTGGCCGTCAAGGGATTGACAACCCCTTTATTGTGTTGGTTGCGAGGTTCTTGTTTGTTTGTGTAGGTGTGCGGGACTTTTGAGGAGCCTCCTACTGGATTGATACCTTGATTCTCAAAAACTGAGGGAAATACTTACGCTACTTTGCTGCATCACCCTTTCCTCTTCAAGGAAAACCAACGCAAGCTCAACACGTACAAAGAAGGTTTTCTGGCGCCGTTGCCGGGGAGGTCTTCGCTCAAGTCAAGACATACCAAGTAACCATCACAAACACATCTCCCTCGCATTACATTATTTGCCATTTTCCTCTCGTTTTCCTCTCCCCCACTTCACCCTTGCCGTTTCATTCGCCCTCTCTTTTCCAATCTCCTCTCTTTCGCTTGCCCTTTTTTATTTGCTTGTGTGTTGGATTGCTTGTCGCGATGGCGCAAGATAATACCAAATTGTGTGACTTTTCCAATACCAATAATAATGATTTCCTTAGTACTCCGATTGCTCCTCTTAATTATGTTGAGTATTGTGAAATCAATGTTGCTTTGCTGAATCTTGTTATGAAAGATCAATTCTCCGGCCTTCCTAGTGAAGATGCCGCTACCCATCTAAAACTCTTTGCCGATTTGTGTGAGATGCAAAAGAAGAAAGATATGGATAATGATATTGTTAAATTGAAGTTATTTCCGTTTTCCCTTAGAGATCGTGCTATAATTTGGTTTTCGTCTTTGCCCAAAAATAGTATTGATTCATGGAATAAGTGCAAAGATGCTTTTATCTCTAAGTATTTTCCTCACGCTAAGATCATCTCTCTTAGGAACGATATTATGAATTTTAAACAACTTGATCATGATCATGTTGCCCAATCTTTGGAAAGAATGAAATTAATGATTCGCAATTTCCCTACTCATGGTTTGAACTTATGGATGATCATACAAAATTTCTATGCCGGATTGAATTTTGCTTCTAGAAATCTTTTAGATTCGGCCCCGGGAGGCACTTTTATGGAAATCACCTTAGGAGAAGCTACTAAACTCCTTGATAACATTATGGCTAATTATTCTCAATGGCACACCGAAAGATCTACTAGTAAAAAGTGCATGCTATAGAAGAAATTAATGTTTTGAGTAGAAAGTTGGATGAACTTATGAAATTATTTGCTATTAAGAGTGCTCCTATTGATCCCAATGATATGCCTTTGTCTACATTGATTGAGAATAATAATGAATCTATGGATGTAAATTTTGTTGGTAGGAATAATTTTGGTAACAATGCTTATAGAGGAAACTTTAATTCTAGGCCGTTCCCTAGTAATTCCTCTAATAACTATGGTAATTCCTACAACAACTCTTATGGAAACTTTAATAAGATGCCCTCTGATTTTGAAAATAGTGTTAAAGAATTTATGATCTCTCAAAAGAATTTTAATGCTTTGCTTGAAGAAAAATTGCTTAAAGTTGATGAATTGGCTAGGAACATTGATAGACTTTCGCTTGATGTTGATTCTTTAAAACTTAGATATATTCCTCCTAAGCATGATATCAATGAGTCTCTCAAATCCATGAGAATTTCCATTGATGAGTGCAAAGAAAGAACCGCTAGATTGCATGCTAAGAAAGATTGCTTTGTAAAAGCGTGTTCTTCTAGTTTCCATGAAAATAGTGATGAAGATCTAAAAGTTATTGATGTGTCCCCTATTAAATCCTTGTTTTGAAATGTGAATCTTAATAATTATGGGACTGGAGATGAGTCAACTTTAGTTAAAAGGCGTCCCAATGATTCGGAGTTTTTAGATCTTGATGCTAAATTTGGTAAAAGTGGGATTGGAGAGGTCAAGACTTTAAATAGCATTGAACCCACTATTATGTATTTCAAGGAATTTAATTATGATAATTGTTCTTTAGTAGATTGTATTTTCTTGTTGCAATCTGTGTTGAATTCTCCTCATGCTTATAGTCAAAATAAAGCTTTTACCAAACATATTGTTGATGCCTTGATGCAATCTTATGATGAAAAACTTAATTTGGAAGTTTCTATACCTAGAAAACTTTATGATGAGTGGGAACCTACTACAAAAATTAAAATTAAAGATCATTAGTGTTATGCTTTGTGTGATGTGGGTGCTAGTGTTTGCACGATTCCAAAAACTTTATGTGATATTCTAGGTTTCCACGATCTTGATGATTGCTCTTTAAATTTGCACCTTTCTGATTCCACCATTAAGAAACCTTTGGGAAGGATCAACGACGTTCTTATTGTTGCAAATAGGAATCATGTGCCTGTAGATTTTATCGTTCTTGATATAGATTGCAATCTTTCTTGTCCTATTATTCTTGGTAGACCTTTTCTTAGAACGATTGGTGCAACTATTGATATGAAGGAAGAGAACATTAGATTACAATTTAATTTAAGAAAAGGCATGGAACACTTTCCAAGAAAGAAAGTCAAATTACCTTATGAATCTATCATGCGACATACTTATGAATTGAGTGCCAAAGATGGCAGTACTTAGATCTATCCTCACTTTTATGCCTAGCTTGGGCGTTAAACAATAGCGCTTGTTGGGAGGAAACCCAATTTAATTTTTGTTTCTTGCTTTTTTCTTCTGTTTAGTAATAAATATTTGATCTAGCTTCTGTTTAGATGTGTTTTCATGTTTTAATTAGTGTTTGTGCCAAGTAGAACCTATAGGATAACCTATGATGATAGTTGATTTAATTTTGCTGAAAAACAGAAATTTTGCACTTACGAGAAAAAATTCAATAACTCACAGAAACATGCTTTTGCGTTGATTCTTTTTGATGTTGATCAATAGAAAAGTTGCCTAGGACGTCTTATTTTGGTACGATTTTTAGAGTTCCAGAAGTATTCGAATGTTACAGATTGCTACAGACTGTTCTGTTTTTGACAGATTCTGTTTTTCGTGTGTTGTTTGCTTATTTTGATGCATCTATGGCTAATATGTAGGGGTATGAACCATAGATAAGTTGGAATACTGTAGGTTTAACACCAATATAAATAAATAACGAGTTCATTACAATACCTTATGTGGTAGGTTTTTCTTTCTTGCACTAACGGAGCTTATGAGATTTCCTGTTGAGTTTTGTGTTGTGAAGTTTTCAAGTTTTGGGTAAAGATTTTTTGGACTATGGAATAAGGAGTGGCAAGAGCCTAAGCTTGGGGATGCCCAAGGAACCCAAGGTAATATTCAAGGACAACCAAGCAACTAAGCTTGGGGATGCCCCGGAAGGCATCCCCTCTTTCGTCTTCGTTCATCGGTAACTTTACTTGCGGTGTCCTTTCCCAGTGACAGCAGGGGCAGCAAGGCACGTATTTTATTGTTGCCATCAAGGATAAAAAGATGGGGTTTATATCATATTGCATGAGTTTATCCCTCTATATTTTTATCTCTATCAGATCTCACTTTCGCAAGTGGCCGTGAAGGGATCGACAACCCCTTTATTGCGTTGGTTACGAGGTTCTTGTTTGTTTGTGTAGGTGCGTGGGAATTTTGAGGAGCCTCCTACTGGATTGATACCTTGGTTCTCAAAATGAGGGAAATACTTACGCTACTTTGCTACATCACCCTTTCCTCTTCAAGGAAAACCAGCGCAAGCTCAAGACGTAGCAAGGCCTCGTGGTGGCAGAGCGGCCAAGCAAAAGCTTAGCGCCCTGGCGCTGACAACGGCGACGCTCGCGGGCGCCGCTCTCTTTTTGAAGATGTTGTCATGGTGCTCCTCTCCGTGGCTGGGTTCCGGGTGAAACCTTTGTCCATCTAGACTTGGCAACGGCGATGCTCTGTGTCGTTTTTCCTCTTGGGGGCGTTGTCATGGAGCATATGTGTTTAGGGCGTAGCGTGGCGTTGTATCTGGCCCTACCTATATTCTCTTTCGGTAGCGTAGTCGCGTGCATCTGGCTGAATCTTGCAGGGATCCAATCCGTTTTGCATGGTTGTATGGTTTCGGGTGCGATGATAAGGAAGCAAGTGAAATAAGTTAGGCAAACACGGCTGCAAGTTTTGCATGATTTCTCCCGAAACCATACTCTACAGGTAGACTGTGTTGTTCAGACTAGCTCACGTGGATACAGAAGAAAAATCAGGTGGGTTATATTAGAATCTAGCTGAAGATATGGCGCAGAAAAATCAGAGATTTTCTTACACAGAAGTAGTGATCATCGGCAGTTTTATAATGTATATACTGTAGAAAAATAAGTAAAAGTCTTCTTTTTTGCGAATGAAAAAAAAGGAGTAAACGTCAGATGTGCATTCTGCCTAGAATTGTAGATGCAGAACAAAACAGTCCTTTGTCATGACAAGCAAGAGCAGGGCAATGGGAGGTGATGGCGGATCATTGCGCAAACATACACAGATTTCACTTTCAAACGATGGGCACCGGGTTCAGGTAATCACAAGCACGAAAACAATAAGTCCTTGAAAGTCTACATGATAATACATAATAGAATGTGTCACGTCCAGCATCGATCTATCATCCTCGCATGGAGGAGCAAGCTTAGCTCAGCTGGGACCTTGGACAAGAACGGAAAATCTATCCTATGTCCAAGTGGGCATTCAAAATTTTTGAAGAAGCGATCGCATCAGACAGGAGCAAATTTGAGGTACCAATCTAATAAAGGGGGAGGTTGCGTAAAATAGGTGGAAGTTTTTGAATTATTAATGATAAGAGTCCCTTTCCGCCCTCGTCGGGGAAGAGGATAGGTGTCGGGGAAGGGGGAGGTTGCTCATGATCATTATCATTATCTTCCTCTCCAGTTGGTGTAGGCATCGCGGGAACGGATTTCTCGGATGAGCTACTTTCCAAATTGAGAGATGGTACAATTACCTCATCAAGTTCTACTTTCCTCCCACTCACTTCTTTCGAGAGAAACTCCTTCTCTAGAAAGGTTCCATTCTTGGCAACAAAGATCTTGCCTTCGGACATGTGGTAGAAGGTGTACCCAATTGTTTCCTTAGGGTATCCTATGAAGATGCACTTCTCCGGTTTGGGTTCGAACTTATTAGGCTGAAGCCTTTTGACATAAGCATCGCATCCCCAAACTTTAAGAAACGGCAGCTTAGGTTTATTGCCAAACCACACTTCATACGGTGTCGTCTCAACGGATTTTGACGGTGCCCTGTTTAACGTGAACGCAATTGTCTCTAATACATAACCCCAAAATGATAGTGGTAAATCGGTAAGAGACATCATAGATCGCACCATATCCAATAAAGTACGGTTACGACGCTCGGACACCATTACGCTGTGGTGTTCCAAGTGGCATGAGTTGTGAAACTATTCCACATTGTTTTAAATGAAGGCCAAACTGATAACTCAAATATTCTCCTCCACGATCAGATCATAGAAACTTTATTTTCTTGTTACGATGATTCTCCACTTTACTCTGAAATTCTTTGAACTTTTCAAATGTTTCAGACTTGTGTTTCATTAAGTAAATAACCCATATCTGACCAAATCATCTGTGAAGGTCAGAAAATAAGGATACCTGCCACGAGCCTCAACACTCATCGGACCGCATACATCGGTATGTATTATTTCCAATAAGTCATTGGCTCGTTCCATTGTTCTGGAGAACGGAGTTTTAGTCATCTTGCACATGATGCACGGTTCACAAGTATCAAATGATTCGTAATCAAGTGATTCCAAAAGTCCATCTGCATGGAGTTTCTTCATGCGCTTTACACCGATATGACATAAACGGCAGTGCCACAAATATGTTGCACTATCATTATCAACTTTGCATCTTTTGGCATCAATATTATGAATATGTATACATCACGATCGAGATTCAACAGAAATAGACCACTCTTCAAGAGTGCATGATCATAAAATATATTACTCATATAAATAGAACAACCATTATTATCTGATCTAAATGAATAACCGTCTCGCATTAAACAAGATCCAGATATAATGTTCATGCTCAACACTGGCACCAAATAATAATTATTCAGGTATAAAACTAATCCCGAAGGTAGATGTAGAGGTAGCGCGCCGACGGCGATCACATCGACTTTGGAACCATTCCCGACGCGCATCGTCACCTCGTCCTTAGCCAATCTTCGTTTAATCCGTAGTCCTTGTTTCGAGTTACAAATATGAGCAACCATACTACTGTGCTACTGAGCTACAAAACTATTGCTGCTACCGTTACTGTTACTACTACTATTACTGATACCACTACCAAAATATCATACTACTGTGCTACTAATCACTCTGCTGCAGATATTTAGTCTCCAGGTGTGGTTGAATTGACAACTCAACTGCTAATGCTTGAAAATATTCTTTGGCTCCCCTTGTGTTGAATCATTAAATTTGGGTTGGATACTCTACCCTCGAAAATTGTTGCGATCCCCTATACATGTGGGTTATATATCACTTGTGTTATTATTATAACATGCTCTTGTGTTGACTAAGTTAATAAGGTACGTATGAATCAACTTTCATTCGTCAAATTGATGAAGTTAACATAAGGTATGTTGCCTCAAGAAAATCAATTATGAAATAATACAGTGTTGGTACACTCATACCATAAACCTAGGGGGTAAGTTCACAAAATGTGAAGATGGAATATTTTTTGGCGGGACAAAAAACTTCTATCTTCTATTGACACAAAGGTACTTGGTGATGCATTATACTTTGTTTGCATCGAGTTTCACCAAGATATTGGTCCAAAAGGAGTATAAGTTCTATTATAACGACATATGTCGATAGAGTACGAAAGAAATTATTACATGGTAGTACTCTATCGCACTTGCTACTATAAGCCAAGGGCAACAAAGGTGGGCATTTTAGTCTCTATAGAACCATTATGAACTGATCAGATAGTGATGGTTCCTTATGCTTCAGCTGTCAGAAGCAATATGTGTATTCAAGTATGAACATTCCCTTGTTTGTGATCGGGTTAATTGGCAAATATACAAGTTGGACGGTTGGAAAAGCCACAAAAAGTCTTGTGGGAGTGTGATAACATTGATATCTTGGGTTATTCAGACATTGTTTCAACGAATGTATGGATATTAAAGTTTCCATATCATGTTACATCCTCACTCTCGCATATGGGGCTATATCATGGAAAAGCTTCATAACGACACTGATGGCACTTAATTATGTGGCATGTTAAGAGGCTATTTGGCAGGTTGTATGTCAAGAGATTTTGTTCCCGAAATTATGGTGGTAGACATACAACCTTTTGTAACCACCTACTGCAATGTTAACACGCAGTTTTCTATGCGAGTAACGACAAGTTCAATGGTGTTGCCAAAACCATTGACAATATGTTTAGTGTTGTGAAAGATAGAATCCAGGATCAAACTATTGAGTACGCTTGAATCTTTTACGGATCCTTTTATCGAAGGTTACCACCCAATTGTACGATTATGTTGCTAACATGGGTTTGGAAAGTTTTTTGATCCTCGAAATGAGGACTACCACTAATAGAAACCACTCCTAATAAGCAAAATGTTTTCATTTTGAAATAGGCTGTTATGCTATAATTGTTGAGGTTACATGGCATTTTGTTAGCTGTTGTAACACCTCACTTTGGTATATCATTCCGATGGAGAATGGGTGAATGAAGTTAAAGCTAATGATCAAGGGGGAGAATGTGGATACATCTGTCGGTTTAAAAGAAAAAGAAAAAAGATAGAGTCAAATAACCGAACAAGGGAAAGAAAACGGGAAGCCCACGAGCCAACGTTCTATACCCCCTCGTGCATAAAGACAGCGCCCTGATCGGGGGCGCCAAAACCAACTAAGAGTTTAGGTCCCCTGCCATACAGTTGCTCTCATAAAAGGAAAGGCGGTTTCGGGAATTTAGTGCAGACATGTTTTACATATCGTTCCCTAGCCCTGATAGCCCTACCCTAATCCGATCCGCGGGAGCTGCTGCAATGGTGGGACGACATAGCCATCCTGCCGCCGTCACAGGATAGTGCCGGTGGCGGTCTGAAGGAATCAGGACGTCGAGGAGATTGTCTACTTCGACTACATCATCCTCTCATCTCTCCCACACCAAGCAGGAGATCAAGTCAACTTCTGTGACAAGTAATGAAACCCTAAACTCTCTCTGTTCATCATACGTAGGTGCTCTAGATGCAATCTGTTAATGTGCATGGCATCCTAGTGATGCAAATAACCTAACATGGTGTTGTTTCGACATAGTATCTTGGATCATACGGATACCGAAGAAAAATCAGGTGGGTTATATTATAATCTAGCTAAAGATATGGCGCGGAAAAATCAGATGTTTGCTTATAGAGAAGTAGCGATCATCAACAATTTTATAATGTATACTGTAGAAAAATAAGTAAAAGTGCAATTTTATAATGTATACTGTAGAAAAATAAGTAAAAGTGCAATTTTATAATGTATACTGTAGAAGAATAAGTAAAAGTTCTCTCTTTGTGAATGAATTGAAAAAGTAAAAGTCATAGGTGTGTTCGTTCTAAAATTGTACCCCTCTGCCTTATAATGTAAGATGTTTTTTGACACTAGCACAGAGCATAAAAAAACATCTTAAGGGAGTACGGTGCGGAACAAAAACAGGTCCTTGGCCGTGACAAGCAAGCGCAGGGCAGAACAAAAACGGGTCCTTGGTGGTGACAAGCAAGTACAAGGCAGAAAAATGCGAGGTGATGGGGATCATTGCGCAAACGTACGCAGCTTTCACTTCCAGACGATGGGCGCCGGGTTCAGATAACCACGAACACAAAATCAGTGGGAGAAGACGTTCCCGTCGGTGATGAAGCACTTATAGAATAGCTTCGTAAATTCAAGATGATATCTTGAAATTTCGGTCTTTCGGAGGTCTTTCGTAGAGGTAGAAGGTGCGTGTGTGCGTTCATAGGGGTGAGTGTATGCGCGTGTATATGAGCGTTTGCGTCTGTGATGTTCAAAAAAATAGAATGTGTCACATCCAGCATCGATCTATCATCTTCGCATGGAGGAGCAAGCTTAGCTCAGCTGGGGCCTTGGACAAGAACGGAAAATCTATCCTACTCCGTCCAAGTGGGGCATTCATAATTTTTGAACAAGGGTCCGGTCAGACAGGAGCAAAATTCAGGCACCAATCTAATAAAGGGGGAGGTTGCGTAAAATAGGTGGAAGTTAGTTGAATTATTAATGATCGAGAGAGTCCCTTTCCGCCTTTGTCTGGGAAGAGGAGAGGTGTCGGAGCGGCAACCGGACCACGCCGGTGGCGAGAAAGCAACAGCGTGGGCACTAGGAGAAGCCGCTGGTGGCTGACTCAGCTGCAGGAGCTCACACATAATCATAATCTTCTTCTCGAAGCAGATAAGATCAAGTTCACCACAAGCTCCTCAACCCCTGCCCAGAGCCCCTATAAATCCATCGGCGCCTCCGCTCTCCTCGACGAGGGCGGACAACAGTGCAACGAAGTACGTATTACTCTGCTTTGTAACAAAGAATCAAAGAACAGAGAACCGATGGCTACGTTCGCCGCCGCAACTGTGGCTCTTCCAGGGCGCGTCGCCGGAACCCGGCGGTGCGTGATGGCGCGGGCGTCTGCGGCTCCGGCGGCGCCGGGGAGGACGCACTACGAAATGCTCGGGGTGGGCGCGGCTGCCAGCAGGGGAGAGATCAAGGCGGCCTACCGGCGTCTGGCAAGGGAGGTGCACCCGGATGCTGCTGGTGACGGCGGCGACGAGGGCTTCATCCGGCTGCACGCGGCCTACGCCACGCTGGCCGACCCCGACGAGCGCGCGCGCTATGACCGGGACGTGGCCGGCCGCACCGCGGCCATGATGATGCGGCGGGCGGCGGCAAGCGGGCCAGCGTTCCGGCGAAGGACGTGGGAGACGGACCAGTGCTGGTAGGACGGCCGAGCACACGCGGCAGCTCTGCCCTTTCGGCCTTGTCGGCTGGCGGCCGTTTGGTCCACGCACGGAGCGGCGTCGCGGTCGTGGTCGCCGGAGGAGGAACCGCGTAAGCTACCGCGCGCCGTTCGATCTGTCATGGACGGCCCGGATTGGGTGAACGGTGTAGGCAGGAGACGTTTTTAGAAGATCTCCTGTGCATTCGATCATTAGCAAACATGCAAACATGTAAATCAATTCAATAGCAATATCTAAATGTAGTTTAACGGCGCGAAGCAATTTATGATTGGATAGTCTAGAGGACAGTGATATTCCCAGCCATCGCTTGCATTTTTCTGAATTTATTTTAATTCTTTCAACAATGTGCGTTCAGTGGATAAAGAAGTGAAATTGCCACATCATAATTCTGACAAAGTCAAAACAGAATACTGTAACAATTACATTTTGCAAAAGAAAGAATATTGTGATCGTGTGACCAAGTTATTTCTCGAGGAGGAGAAGATGCCCATAGAAAAGAAGTGTCAAAACCCACATCCAAAGAAGACAACCATAGTAATGACAAAGTGAAGAAAACAAAGAACAAAAAATTCAGTGTGCTTTTCTTTGCCGAGAGTTAATCCTTTTCGTCCCTCCGGGCAATGAGCTAAGAGCATCTCCAGCCGCGCCCCCAAGACGGTCTTCCCCGGTGATTTATTTGCGCCGGCGCCGAAAAACCAGCCCAGTCGCGCCCTCAGGACGCCGAATTTCGTCGGCTCGGCCCGTTTTTGCGCCCGGCACTCGCAGTCTGAACCCGGCGCACTGGGGGCGCTCGGGGGCTCCGACGCAAGGGAAAAGCGTTCCTGGTGCCACATTGACAGGCGAAAAGTCAAGTCGCCTGCCCAGATTCGCCTCCTGTCCCCCCGCGCTTGGCCGCCACCCTGCCGATCCCGGCGCCGACAACCGCCTGCCGCAGCTAGGTAGACCATCTCCCGCTGGGAAAAAGAAGGGGTTTGGCTGAGGCAGCCTCTTCGCCGCCGCCCCGGGCACCTTTTCCAACGCTCCAGCCGTGCACAGGGCCTGTACACCGGCGGGCTTGCGCCCATTTCGCCCACAAGGTTTTCGGTGAATTGCCCAACCCGGCGATGGACTCCAAAGATGAGGAGGCGCTCGCGGCGTTGCTGGATAAGGAAGCTGAAGTCGACGTCCAGGAGCAGGAGCATCTCATGGTGCTCGCCGGCCTGCTCACGAGCAGTGAGAAGCCGCGGCGAGGTGGCTCGGCGCTTGGGCGGGTGAAAGCAAAGAACCGGCATCGTCTGGAAGGCTACTGCATGCTCTACTCGGACTACTTCGCCGACGCTCCATTGCACGGTGAGAAAACATTTCGGCACCGTTATCGGATGAGCCGAAAGCTTTTCCTCCGGATTGCAAGAAGGATTGCACCGGCACACTTGGATTCACCTCGATCCAGAAGTGCATGACATCTATGAGGATGCTTGCATACGGAGCTCCCGGTGATTCACTCGACGACTATGGGCGCATGGGCGAGTCCATCACCATTGAGTGTTTCTACAAGTTCTGCAGGGCAGCGGTGGAAGTGTTTGGACCGCAGTACTTGCGAACACCCAATGCGGAAGAGGCTCGGATCCTGGCACAAAATGAAGCAAGAGGATTTCCTTGGATGCTTGGAAGCATCGACTGCATGCATTGGAAATGAAAGAACTGTCTATTTGCTTGGCAGGGGTTGTACAAAGGCGTCAAAGGCGGTTGCAGTGTGGTGCTTGAGGCAGTGGCCACACAGGACCTCTGGATTTGTCACTCTTTCTTTGGGATGCCAGGAACTCACAATGACATCAACGTCCTGCAATGCTCCCCAGTCTTTGCCAAGCTTGTTGAAGGTCATTCTCCTCTGGTGAACTTCGAGGTCAATGGATGGCAGTACAACAAGGGATACTATCTAGCTGATGGCATCTATCCGAGATGGTCGACATTTGTGAAGACCATCTCAAACCCTGTGCCAGGAGGCAAGAACGCCTGGTTTGCGAAGATTCAGGAGGCTTGCAGGAAGGATGTCGAGCGGGCATTTGGTGTGCTCCAATCTTGATTTGCTGTTGTCCGGTTCCCTGCTCAGACCTGGTCGACAGATCAAATGTGGGAGATCATGACTTGCTGTGTCATCTTGCACAACATGATCATTGAGAGCGAGCAGGAAGAGCCAGCGTTTGACACTGAACCATATTACGCGTAGGGTCCTCTTGCCCAAGTTGATCACCAGCTACCGGCAAATTGGACTGACTACCTCAATATGCGTCAGGAGATCCGAGACCCATAGGTGCATTAAGAACTGCAACACGATCTGGTGGAGCACCTATGGAGGCTCAAGGGTGAGGCCGGGAATGACATGTGATGAAACTTGAGTTTTTATTTGTTAAACTATATAATTTGTAGTGAACTATTTGATTTATGTGATGAAACACGCCGAAACACGCCGAACTATGTGACGAAATAATTGATTTCAATTTGTATGCGAAAATTCACGCCGAAACCCGCCGAACCGCGCCGAAAATGGGCCTATTCACGCAGTTATCGGTCCGTATTTGGGCCGAAAGCTGGGCTGAATTCGGCGCCTAGGGGCGACGGCTAGGTGCCGAACCGCCCCATCACCGAGTTTATCGCCGGCGCACCCCCAGGCCGCTCTTTTTCGGCGTCCTGGGGGGCGAACGGCTGGAAATGCTCTAACAAACAAACTATTGGCATGCATGCCTCTCTAGCGCGCACTACTAGGAAAAGGGCTATAAACGATATGCACACTAATGACGCACCAGACATGTGGTGCGCAATTAGTATATACTAATGGCGCACCAGGTGTTGGTGCGCCATTAGTGTCCAAGTACTAATGGCGCACCACATCCACGATGCGTCATTAGTAACAATTTTTTTTATTTTTTTCAAAACTAGTAATGGCGCACCAGGGGATAGTGCGCCATTACTAGTTAAACTAGTAATGGCACACCACATCCACAGTGCGCCATTAGTAAAAAAAATTTAAATTTTTTTTCAAACTTTTTTTTATTTTTTTTTAAAGTTAGTAATGGCGCACCGTGGGTGTGGTGCGCCATTACTAGTTAAAACTAGTAATAGCGCACCACACACACGATGCGCCATTACTAACAATTTTTTTTATTTTCTTTATTTTTTTTCCAAAGTTAGTAATGGCGCACCGTGGGTGTGTTGCGCCATTACTAGTTAAACTAATAACGGCGCACCACACCCACGGTGCGCCATTACTAATTTTGCCCAAAATTAGCCAATGCACCTCCCCCCACCCCCGACCGCCTTTTCAATTTTAAAAAATAAAAGAAAATGATGGAATGTCAAAAAAACAAAAAAATAAGTTTCCCATGTGATATGTGGTCTAGTTGTTGGGAAAATTTGCAAATATGAATTTCGACTTTATTTGCAAAATCTCTCGAGAATTTGTAAAAATGGGCATAACTTTTGCATACTAACTCGGATGAAAAAGTTTTTTATATGAAAAATCATCTACTCGAAAAGTTATATCCAAATTTAACTGGGGGAACCCCGTTAAACATTTTCAAAATTCTCAAAAATCAAACAGAAAAAAATTACAGGGCTTTTAAGATCTGGAGGCAAAAAATTTCAAAAACTTACTAGTGGCGCACCGTTTGCTAGGTGCGCCACTAGTAACAGAAAAAAAAATTAGTTTTGAAATTTTTTTCAGGAATTTTTTTTTGAAATATGATACGTAATATGAACGGAAGTTTGAAATAATTTTTCAAAATTTTATCACACTCATGAACATGAACAAAGTCCTAAACATAAACAAGGCTTAATAGGATTGATATGCTAGATATATCAACAAGTGCCTGTGAAGTGAGCTGGTGCTGGGGTTGGATACAACTCCGAAGTTAAGCGTGCTTGGGCTGGAGTAGTGCTTGGGCTGGAGTAGTGTGAGGATGGGTGACCTTTCGGGAAGTTTGACCACGGAGTGTGATTTGACCTGAGATTAAGCATATTGACCCGAGATTAAGCCATAATAACCTGAGATTAAGAAAAAATAAAAAAAAATTAAAAAAATTGAAAAAAAAATGTTACTAATGGCGCATTCCTATGTGGTGCATCATTACTAAGTGAGATAGTAATGGCGCACCTCTAGGCATACTAATGGCGCACTAAGAGCTTTCAAGAAGAAGAATCGTCCCATCTTCCTTTCAAGATAAAGGAATAAGAAATTTGACAGCACATATGATAATTTCTCGGACTATGTTTATGCTTCCCACCAGAAACAACCTTGATATCCTCGGTGTTATCCTTGCAATCGGATGCGACCATAATATGGTTCAGAAAAACGTTGCTTTCCACTTTTCACAATGATTAGTAATCCTAATTATTTTTATTTTTTTGAGACAAAGTAATCCTAATTATGTTTATTTTAGGTGTAACTATGGATTTTATTGATCAACCAAAACCGAAGGAATACAAATAATGTCTGGCGGATTCCCTAGCCACAAATGGCGACCAGTAGGGAGAGACGAGGCTGCCTTTGCCAAGGCATGAGCCTCAAAGTTTGCCTCCCTACTTTCAAAACGAAACTTAACTTCTACGAAATCTGTAAATCTAGCTTTAATCTCCTGAATTACAAAAGCATAAGAGGAAGAAACCTCCTCGCCCTTAATGTCTGAGACAACCTGCATGCAATCTGAGGCTATTACGACATGTGTTAACAGAAGATCCGTAGCCAAAGCAAGCGCCTCATTGCACGCTTGAGCTTCCAAGCTTGGAGCGTCGACTAGGCCCTCAAAGACGACTGCTGACGATCCCAGATAGTTGCCCTCTCTGTCCCGACACATAGCAGCTGATGCACCAGTTCTTCCTTCGCGCGAAATAGCCCCGTCTACATTGATTTTCATCGCATCTTCTCCCGGCGGGATCCATCTGCGTGGCCTTGGCATCGCCGGCCGTGTAGGTCTCCATGGTGCATGTTTCGTAGCAATCTCAAGATCCTCCAAGTACCTGTTCACAAAACACATCGTTGAAAGTGGGCTTTGGAATTCGTCGTCGTGAATCGCTTTCCTTCTAGCCCACCAGATCGCCCACATGGTGATGAGTACCCTTGCAAGGTCCTGTTGATTCAAAGTGTTAAATAGCCAGAACAACCAAAGCCTTGCATCTTCACTCCTGTTTGATATCACATGCTCTAGGATCTCCACATCTCCTAGCGCCCAAACACATCGCGCCATCCGGCATTCAAACAAGGAATGCCGCCAGGAATCCATCTCCTCGCCGCATAGTCCGCACGCTGGGGTAGTGGCCATGTTTCGCTCGTTGCGGACTGCTCCCGTCGGTAAGGACATCTGTGCTAGTCTCCATACAAAAACCCTTATCTTCGACGGGACTTTAACCTTCCAAAGTTGAGACCATGCTTTGCTCTCGGCTTCCACATTTGAGTGGCTCGACCTGTGTTCTAACCAATCCTCTCTCTGGTGTTTTATCCCGTTGATCATCTTGTAGGCTGCTCGCACGGTGAAAACCCCTTTCCTATCATAGTGCCATGCCCAAAAATCATGTTGCACTCGGAGACTCAGTGGTATATTCATTATGGTATCCACATCCGGACTGACGAAATGCTCGCTCAGAACCTGTTTGTTCCATGTACGCGTCGTGGCATCTATCAGCTCTGAAACGAGTTGCGGCGGCTCAGGTGATATAGTGCATATGGGCCTCAGCTTATAGTCACGCAGCAACCAGTTATCCTCCCATATCCGAGTATCTGTGCCCGACCCAATCCTCTTGATCAATCCCAGAACGAGCAATTCTTTCCCTTCCATCAACGATCGCCAAACTTGGGAGGGATGTGCGCCTAGCGCAGCTTCAAGTATGTTGCCTTCTGGGTAATAGCGAGCTCGTAGAACTCGAGCACTCAATGATTCAGGATCTTGCAAAAGCCGCCATACTTGCCGGGCTAATAACGCCAGGTTAAACAGCTCGATATCCCAGAACCCAATTCCTCCCATATTTTTTGGTTTGCACATGGTCTTCCAAGACACCCAAGCTGGCTTCCTCTGACCCCGTTTACTACCCCACCAAAACTTCCGGAGAAGACTATTTAGGTGTTCAATTAGGCCTCGGGGCAACTTAAAACATGACATTGAGTAAGTTGGGATGGCTTGCGCTACTGATTTGATAAGCACTTCTTTTCCCCCAGCTGACAAACATTTCTGCATCCAACCTTGGATGTGCTTCCAAATTCTGTCCTTCAGGTATTTAAAACTACCCTCCTTATTTTTACCTACATCCGTGGGCAGTCCGAGGTATTTCTCTGACAGTGATTCATTGTGGACATCTAGAGCATCTTTTATCTCCTCTCGTATGGCCTCTGGCACACCCTTACTTAAGAAAATCGAGGATTTATCAGAGTTAATACGCTATCCCGAAGCTTCGCAATACATTCTCAACACCTCTCGTACTTGACCGCGCTCTCACTGTTAGCTTCAAAGAACAAGAGGTTGTCGTCTGCAAAAAGTAGGTGGTTGATTGCCGGTGCGGAGTTTGCCACCGACAGTCCTCGTATCCCCAATCCTTGGGCCTTCAACAAACACGAAAGACCTTCCACCGCTAACAAGAATAGGTACGGGGATATAGGATCCCCTTGTCTCATTCCCCTTGTTGGCCTAAAATCATGTAGATTACCACCATTAAAAAGGACTAAAAAAGTGACTGATGATACGCACCTCATAACCATCTCTGTAAAACGTGGGCTAATGCCCAACTTCAGCATCACTGCCTTCAAATAAGGCCACTCTAGTCTATCATATGCTTTCATCATATCCAACTTCAAAGCCACAAAACGATTTGCTTTTACTCTCCTGGTCTTCATATAGTGCAGGCACTCATAAGCCGTTATGAAGTTGTCCGTGATAAGACGTCCAGGCACAAAGGCGGACTGCTCCTCAGAAATTACCTCGGGGAGAATAATCTTCAGCCGGTTTGCTAAGACCTTTGACGCAATCTTGTAGATCACGTTGCAAAGGCTTATAGGCCGAAATTGTGCTAGCATTTTTGGACTTGCAATCTTGGGGATAAGAACGATGAACGTGCGATTAATATCCTCCGGTGAGTCCTCTCCGTTGAGCAATCTTATAATCACGCCGGTTACCTCATCACCACAAAGTTCCCAGTGTCTCTGAAAGAAATGCGCCGGGAAACCATCAGGCCCCGGTGGCTTTGTTGGGAACATCTGAAAAAGTGCCTCCTTTACTTCCTCTTTTGTGTATTGTGTGTTGAGCCTTGCGTTCATATTAGCATCAACTCTAGCAGGTATGTGTGACAGAACCTCCTCTATGCCAATACATCCTTCCGATTTGTATAAGTTTTCATAAAACTCATTTGTCATCTCAGCCATCTCTTCCGGGTCAGAAGTGATCGTCCCATCAAGCTTCAGGAGCTGCGTTATGGTGTTCTTGGCCCTTCTAGCACTTGCTTTCCTCTGAAAATATTTTGTATTACTGTCACCCTCGGTTAACCAGTCCATGCGTGATCTTTGCCTCATCATAATCTCCTCTCGAAATGACAGCTCAACAATTTGGTCCAAAACCCTCTTCTCTTCTTCTCCCGGTCCAACACGAGTTGCTTCCTCTCTCAGCACAGTAAGATGCTGCCGCAGCCTTCGTAGCTCCTGTCTAACCGAGCCAAAAGACAGCCTGCCCCAATGTTTCAGCGCAGACCCTACCGAGGACAGCTTGGCAGCAAGCTGTGTCAAAGTTTCCGCCGGCTGATCGTGAATCCAGGCCTGTTGAAGTGTGTCACCAAACCTTTCATCCCTTTCCCACATGCATTCATAACGAAAAGGCCTCTTCGAAGCAATTCTTTGATTGCTTGCCTCCATCTTATTAATCAATAAAATTGGACTGTGATCTGACTTTGCTGCAGTAAGATGCTCGACCGTAGCAAACGGAAATAAAGCGGACCAACTAGCAGTTGCCAATACCCTGTCAAGCCTTACCCTACAGTATTCTCCCCCCACAATTTTCTTCTCAAAAGTCCAATCCAAATCTTTATAGCCAAGGTCCGCTAGCTCACATACATCAATTGCTTCTCTTAAGCCTTCTATTTGAGCACTATCTCACTCATTCGGCCCCATTTGCTCTTCTGGCCTCAAGATTTCATTGAAATCTCACATACAGACCCATGGCAGTGCATTCTCCCCACGCAAAATTTTCATGGTATCCCAAGTCTTGTACCTCATGCTCCTATCTGCTGCACCATAGAAACAAGACAGGCGCCATGGGTCCTCCCCCGGCATTTTAACCACTGAATCAATATGATAATGAGAATAGGTCTTTATTTCAAGATCAATATTATTTTTCCAAAACAAACATAAACCTCCACTCTACCACTACTATCTACTCCAAAACGACCTGTAAAACCTAAAGTACCCGCCAATCCTTCCACACGGTACTTTGCCAACTGCGTCTCCACAATACATAGCACTGCTGGCGCACATGCCTCCACAAGATCGCGGAGCTCCCTCACCGTCGTGGGGTCGCCAATCCCGCGGCAGTTCCAGCACAAAAGCTTCATTGGACTCGGCTGTCCTCCTCGAGGGAGGCCGCCTTCTCAGCAAATACCGCATCTTCCTCCTGACGCCTCTCGTCCTGCTTCCTCCTCTTCACGATCGGGTTTCTTCCTGGTGTAGAGGATGTCGCCTGGTGTGTATCATCTCCTCCATTCTCCAAAAACAAGACTGTTTCAGCCACCTTGCCCGAGAGGTTGGGTAGGCCTTGTCCTCTCACATTGACTGTCCCGTCTGCACGCACGAGTCTTTTGCGGGCATTAGGGTTCAACAATAATATTAGCATTCCACCATGGGAGGCCCGCTCAGGTCCACGGAAAGAAATATTAGCTATTTCTTCCCACGCAACTGGTCTCCCCTTTGGGCGTGAGAGAGTTTTTCTCTTCTTTGTGTTTACTTATTAGTTTTCTCTGTTTGCCTCAGTTTTCTTTGGGGTTTTTTTGGTTTTCCTTATTTCTTTCTTCAGTTGTGTGTTAAAAAAAATCAAATACAGGTTACTTTTTTGAATGATACAAAAAAAAATTGTTAAATTGTGCGAACATTTTTTTGAATGATAACAAAAAAAATTGATGTAAATTTTTTAAATGTCACAAACATTTTGTTAATGCAACATACATTTTTAAATTTATGTATTTTTGTTTGAATTACATGAATACTTTTCTGAAATTCCATAAACATTGTTTTAAACGTGTGAGCATTTTTATAATGGTATGAACATTTTGTTTAATTCTATCAATAATCTTTTTAACCTAGACTAACAAAGAAGTTACATTGCATTAACATTTTCAAATTCATGTTTTTTTAGTTTTTGGAATATATGTATTTATTAAATAAATAAAAATAGATGAACAGATGAAATAAGAATTACGAACTAACCTGCAGGGACCTACTTGGGCCAGCTCAATAGCTACAACGGGACAGCGCCCCAAGGCGAGACCTTCTTTGGTCTTGCAATACGCGATACATAGCCGATCCAGGAGAGCATTTGGTGGGAAGCCTTAGTAGGCTTGGGCAGCGGGCACCTCATAAATTGAGCAATTAACCGACAGTTACCTCTTGGGGGCTCCCACAAGGGTCACTCTTTTTTATGCCACTCCTTTTTATCTAAGAGCACCTCAAGTGGTGCTTTCAGCCGCCATGGCATGTCGCTTGTAGGGCGCTCCCTTTAGGTTTCAGATTTTAATTTTTTATATGTATTTTCAGGTTTTAGATTTTTTTGACCATTTGCTTTTTGCCTGGTTTTCCATAGGTTTTGCAGACTTTTTATTTATTTATTTTTTGAAGCACATATGTGCTTCTCCAAAAAAAATAAAATTGTTTCCATAAGAAGCATAGTTGTGGTTCTCATGTAAGCAGAAGCACAAATTTGTGTCCATGAGAAGCACATATTTGCTTCCGCGAGAATCGCAACATGTGCTTTCGCCAGAAGTACAACCTGTACCTCTGCGAGAAAAATAATTGTGCTTCTCAAAAAGGAAGAGCATAATCGGTGCTTCTACGAGCTATGCTTCTGCGAGAAGCACAAACTTGCTTTCCCAAGAAGCACGGGTTGTGCTTCCTCGAAAAAAGGGAAAAGCACAGCTTGTGATTCCGAAAAACATAAAAACCACAACCATGCTTCTGGGCCACGGTATTTTTCGTTGCCGTTTTTTCTGTTCTCATTTTTATATATATTTTTTTTGTTTGATTGTTTTTTCATTTCCGATTTTCTTGGATTTTTCATGATTTTCTTGATGATACCTATTAACATGGATGTAGTTTGAAGATCTCGACGCGAGAAATCCGTCGATGAAAATGCTTTGGTATTTAGACGTGCGATTCAAAAGATAAAATATTTTGAATAAACAAACTAAAAAAATATGAAAACTCACCGTTGCAACAAGCAGCGCATATGCAATGCGCCACTTAGCACCAAGCGGTAGCTCTTAGCTAACGATTTCAAAATTAATATTCTTCTTCCTCTCTCTCTCTCTCTCTCTCTCTCTCTCTCTCTCTCTCTCTCTCTTGTAATACAACTGTTGTCCTCCCGGCGGAAAATATCAGGTGCTCCCATCCTTGTGGTGCTCCCAATCCTCCAACTTCAACAAAATTAATTTTAAATGTTTAAAAAAATTTGGAAGAAAATGTAAATGTTCACAAGAAATGTGACTATAACTCCGAAAAATTTCAGGTCCAAACTCTAAATGAACATCGAGAAACAAAAATGTGAAAATATGAGAGAAAAGCAACATCTAACACTATTCCCATCTGAAGTTGTCTTTGTTTTTTCCAATGTATATTTCGAGTTTGGACATGAAATTTTTAGGAGTTGTAGTCACATATGTTGTGAGCATTCACATTTTTTAAGTATTTTTGAAACATTGAAAATTGATGTTTTGAGATTGGAGCATAGGGAGCACCCAAAGGATGACAGCACCTGGTATTCCCTTGTCCTCGGGGGTTGTTGCTTGAGCCTTTTCACTCCAAGAAACAAATATTTTATTTGATCCAATCATGGCTGGGATTAGAAACATACTCTGTTTAAATATGAGTCAACTCACCGGTATTTGAACGCACGGTTCAAAAGATAAAATGTTTTGAATAAATAAACTAAAAAATAATGAAAACTCACAGGTTGCATTAAGTGACGCACATGCAGTGCGCCACTTAGCGCCAAGGGTAGCTCTTAACTAACAATTTTGAAATTATTATTTTGAAGGAAATATGCTCTAGAGGCAATAATAAAGTTGTTATTTTATATTTCCTTATTCATGATAAATGTTTATTATTTATGCTAGATTTGTATTAACCGGAAACTTAATACATGTGTGGATACATAGACAAAACACCGTGTCCCTAGTAAGCCTCTACTAGACTAGCTCGTTAATCAAAGATGGTTAAGTTTACTATCCATAGACATGTGTTGTCATTTGATAAACGGGATCACATCATTAGGAAAATGATGTGATGGACAAGACCCATCCGTTAGCTTAGCATATCGATCGTTCAGTTTTATTGATATTGCTTTCTTCATGTCAAATACATATTCTTTCGACTATGAGATTATGCAACTCCCGGATACCGGAGGAATACCTTGTGTGCTATCAAATGTCACAACGTCACTGGGTGATTATAAAGATGCTCTATAGGTATCTCCGAATGTGTTTCTAGGTTTGGCATAGATCGAGATTAGGATTAGTCACTCCGAGTATCGGAGAGGTATCTCTGGGCCCTCTCGGTAATGCACATCATAAGAAGCCTTGCAAGCACAGTAACTAATGAGTTAATTAGTTGCAGGATGATGCATTACGGAATGAGTAAAGAGACTTGCCGGTAACGAGATTGAACTCGGTATGAAGATACCGACGATCGAATCTCGGGCAAGTAACATACCGATGACAAAGGGAATAACGTATGTGGTCATAACGGTTCGACCGATAAAGATCTTCACAGAATATGTAGGAGCCAATATGAGCATCCAAGTTCCGCCATTGGTTATTGACCGGAGAGGTGTCTCGGTCATGTCTACATAGTCCTCGAACCCGTAGGGTCGCATGCTTAACGTTCGATGACGATTTTTATTATATGAGTTATGTGATTTGGTGGCCGAATGTTGTCTGGAGTCCCGTATGAGACCACGGACATGACGAGGAGTCTCGAAATGGTCGAGAGGTAAATATTGATATATAGGATGATAGTATTCGGACGCCGAAAGTGTTCCAGGATGTATCGGGTACATATCGGAGTACCGGGGGAGGGTGCTGAACCCCGGGGAAGATATGGCCCATATGGGCCATAGGAGGGGAGCACACTAGCCGACAAGGGGTCCCCCCCCCTTATGGTAGGAGGCCGAATAGGAGAAGAAGGTGGTGGTTAGCCCCCCCATCTTCCCTCTTTTTTCCCCTCCGGTAAAAGGAAAAGGAGGAGGCCGAATTGGACTAGGGGCCCAAGTGGGATTCCTCCTACTTGGGCGCGCCCTAGGCTGCCTCTCTTCCCCTCCCTCCTTTATATACGTGGGGAGGGGGCGCCTAGAACACACACCAACAATTGTTAGCCGTGTGCGGTGCCCTCCTCCACACTTTACGCCTTCAGTGTTATTCTCGCAGTGCTTAGGCGAAGCTCTGCGCCGATCACTTCACCATCACCGTCATCATGTTGTCGTGCTGACGGAACTCTCCCTCGACACTTTGCTGGATCAGGAGTTCGAGGGACGTCGTCCAGCTAAACGTGTGCAGAACTCGGAGGTGCCGTACGTTCGGTGCTTGATCGGCCGGAACGAGAAGAAGTTCAACTACATCAACCGCGTTGTCAAACGCTTCCACTTTCGGTCTACGAGGGTATGTGGGCACACTCTTCCCCTCTCGTTGCTATACATCTCCTAGATAGATCTTGCGTGAGCGTAGAAATTTTTTGAAATTGCATGTTACGTTTCCCAACATATTCTTCTTTCTCTCTCTCTTTATAATACATTTGTCCTCCTCCGGGTTGTTGCTTGAGCCTTTTCGCTCCAAGAAACTTTTTTTTATTTGATCCAATCATAGTTTGGATTAGAAACATATTCTGTTTAAATATGAGTCAACTCACCGACCAAGGCAAGAAAGAGAACTTAATTAGATGATCACATCACACGCATGATGCATGGACATGTTAAGAATTGTTAATTTTTGTGTCATCATCACCTCTCCCTCCCTTCCTCCGGCTCCATGGAAGCAACAATTCTTCTCCCCCTGCTCTCTCTGATCTGCCTCTCCTTCCTCAAAGGTATACTATAGTTAACACACTAATCACTATTTGTGTTCTTGTGCCATTGTTCGTTCCTCGGTTTTTTGTTAAATTTGCAGTTACTAGTAGTATCACACTTATTCTCTATCTGATCATTGGACAATATATGGCCAGCAGGAGCAAGCCCTGCGACGTTCACACTGAAGAACAACTGCGGCTATACCATGTGGCCGGGCGTCCTCTCCAACGCCGGCGTGGCGCCGCCGTCCAGCACCGGCTTCGCCTCTCCCCAGGCGAGTCCCGCGCCGTGGCCGTCGACGATGGCTGGTCCGGCCGCATGTGGGGCTGCACGCTTTGCGTCCAGAGCTCCTCCTCTGGCGCCAGCTTCGCCTGCGCTACCGGTGACTGCGGCTCGGGCGAGTAAATAGCATAAAACTACCAGTTTACAGGCTAGGGTTTCAAAAAACTACCGGTTTTTAATTTTTCTCAGATAACTACCAAGTCAGGGATCGGCTGTTTCAAAAAACCCCAAATACCCGTGGATTAAGAATTAAACCTGTTTATGACAGGTCGGACCCGCACCTAAACGTTATGTTTATTTTGACCGTTAGCTGGCATGTGGGACCCTCATGTCAGTGTCTGAAAAAGCAATCAAGTCCCTGGAAGTTTTCTAAAAAAGCAATCGAGTCCCTATGAGTTTTCAATCAAGTCCCTATAATACTTTTGCAAAAAGCAATCAGGTCCCGGATCCAGAGGAGGCGCACCCACCATGGCAGGAGCTCGATCTCGAGCTCTCTACCTGGAGCCGCGACGCCAACTCCTCCAGGCCGCGAGCCGCGCCGCGCGGCGGTCGACGCCGTCCACCGCCTGCGGCGGCGAGCAGCGCCCGCGGCGGCGGGTCGATGCCGTGTGCTGTGGCGGCAAGCCGCGCCCAGGCGGTGGGCGACGCCGTGTGCTGCGGCCGGAGTGCCGCGCCTCGCGGCTGCCGGATCCGTGCCGACCCTCGCCTCTGGCCATCGCCATGGCCCGCCTCGCCTGCGTCGGCCGCCACGCTCTGCCTCGCTGCGGCGGCTGACATCCACTTGCGCTCATCGCGTGCGGCCGCCACGCCATCCCTGCCCCTGCTGCTCGGCTTGGAGGAGGTTCGCCCGGCTTGGGAGGGAGGAGTCGCCCGGCTTAGGCGGGGAGGGTTGCCGGCTCGGGAGAGGAGAGGTGCAGCACGGGAAAGAAAGAAGAAAGAGAAGAGGAAGAAGAAACTTACATGTGGGCCCCACATGTAAGTTAACGATCAAACGAGGTCAAACTAACAGTTTGTTTAGCGATGGGCCCAACCTGTCATAATCGTGATCAACTGATAAAGACTCGATGATTTGGGTTTTTGAAACAGCCGACCCGACTTGGTAGTTATCTCGAGAAAATTATAAACCGGTAGTTTTTGGAACCCTAGCACAGAACTGGTAGCTTTATGCTATTTACTCGGCTCGGGCACGATTGAGTGCTCCGCCATGAGCCTCCTGCCGCCACTCTAGCCGAGTTCACGCTTCGCTTCCATCGGCGGCGACTTCTGACGTGAGCCTCGTCGGCGGCTTCAACGTGCGGTGCTGGTCGTGCCGACAAGCGGGAGCTGCCCGACCACAGACGCCCGCGCCGACTGAACGCGCGCGTTGCCTACGGAGCTGCGTCGTCGCCGCCGGGGCCGGGCGGTGGCGTCTTGGGCAGCGCGTCTTGAGGCCATCTATGCTTAATCTTCTCGTCCTTCATCAAGAGTTGGCCTGCTCCCTCCTTGATGCATTTGACTTGGCCAATATCCCTCGTCTTCCTCTCTTGGATCTTCGCCATCTTATAGATGTCCCTTTCGCCTTCCTTCGTTCCTAACCTTTGGTAGAGGTCCTCATATGCCCGATCCCTTGCTTCACCAACAGCTCGCTTTGCAACCTTCTTTGCCATCTTGTATTTATCTATGTTGTCTGCACTTCTATCCAGGTACAGGCATCTGAAGCAATCTTTCTTCTCTTTAATCGCCTTCTGGACATCATCATTCCACCACCAGGTATCATTATCTTCGCTTCTCCTTCCCCTGGACACTCCAAACTCTTCTGAGGCCACCTTACGATTGCAAGTCGCCATTTTCATCCACACATTGTCTGTATCCCCACCTTCCTCCCAAGGGCCCTCCTTAATGACCCTCTCCTTGAACGCCTGAGCTACCTCCCCCTTGAGCTTCCACTACTTTGTTCTAGCGACTTTGTCACGCTTATCCCGCTGGACACCAATTCGAAAGCGGAAGTCAGCAACCACCAGCTTATGCTGGGGTACAACACTCTTTCCAGGTACCACCTTACAGTCTAGGCACACATGCCTATCTTCTCTTCTCGAGAGGATGAAATCAATATGGCTAGAGTGTTGGCCACTACTAAAAGTCACCAGATGTGATTCTCTTGTTGATCAAGATGCCTACGCCATTTCTGTTTGCAGCCGTCCCCGTGTACCGCAGCTTGAAGCCGGTATCCTCCACCTCCTTCGCCTTCTGTCCTCTCCATTTGGTTTCTTGGACGCAAAGGATATCAACACCCCTCCTCACCGCTGCATCAACTAGCTCCCGAAACTTCCCTGTCAGAGACCCTACGTTCCAGCTACCTAAGCGAATTCTCCTAGGCTCGTCTAGCTTCCTTACCCTTCGCACTCGTCGAGTCAAATGTGAAGACCCTTACTCATTTTCCACTACATCTGGGCGCCGATGTAGCGCGCCACTAGGGATGCGACGACCCGATCCTCGCTCACTTGCCACCGTATCCGGATCAAGATACGGCGCACCACCTGGGGGTGACGGCCCGGCCTTGCCCATTTTACACCACACCCGGGTTCCGATGTGGCGCGTCGCTGAGAGGGTTACGCCCCAACGAAAATCTTTTGGGTTTCATCTCCATAAGAATGGCTGAGTTTTTACGTTGGCTCGTCAAGCCTATCACAACCCTTCTTCTTTATCCGGGCTTGGAACTGGCTATGTTGAGACAACATAGGCGGAGTTAGCCTTATCACTCCAAGAAACAAAATTCTTATTTGATCCATCATAGTTTGGATTGAGAAAACATACTCTGTTTAAATAGTCACCGGCCGAGGCAAGAGAGATAGAGGACTTAATCTAAGGAAGAATGGCCCACCTAACTTGCAATTTGCAAACCACATTTTATGTAGCATCTCTTAATAGTTTATACAGAAAATCAACTTTGGAGATCGAATGAACCTCTCTTGAATGTTTCTTAGCTTCCTCCATCCCTTAGTTTAGTAGCTCCTGACAGGAATAGGTCAGCTAATCAGCAATTAGATGATGACATCACATGCATGATGCATGAACATGTTAAGAATTGTTAATTTTTGTGTCATCATCTCTCTAAAGTTTTGATCCCTTCTCTCCCTCCTTCCTCCGGCTCCATGGGGGGAGCACTTCTCCCTCTGTTCACTCTGCTCTGCCTCTCCTTCCTCAAAGGTGCACCGTAGCTAACATTAATCACTCTTTATTTGTGTTCTTGTGCCACTATTAATAAGTTCGTTAGTGCCGTTTCTCTTTCTATTTTTGTGAAAAATCCAGTTATTAACTAAGATTGTAATTGTAATTAATGGCGAACAGGAGCACGGCCTGCCACGTTCACGGTGACGAACAGCTGCGGCTATACAGTGTGGCCGGGCATCCTCTCCAACGCCGGCGTGGCACCGCCGTCTACCACCGGATTCATGCTCTCCCCGGGCCAGTCCCGCGCTGTGGCCGTCGCCGATGGCTGGTCCGGCCGCATGTGGGGCCGCACGCTCTGCGAACAGGGCTCCTCTGGCGCTGGCTTCGCCTGCGCGACCGGTGACTGCGGTTCGGGCACAGTCGAGTGCTCCGGCCGCGGAGCCGCCCCGCCGGCTACTCTGGCCGAGTTCACGCTCGCTTCCATCGGAGGCGACGACTTCTACGACGTGAGCCTCGTCGACGGCTTCAACGTGCCGGTGTTGGTCGCGCCGGCGAACGGGGGCTGCCCGACCACAGACTGCCCCGCCGACCTGAACGCGCAGTGCCCGCCGGAGCTGCGCCTCGTCGTGGCCGGCGCGGCGGTGGCGTGCCGGAGCGCGTGCGAGGCGTTCGGGACGGAGGCGTACTGCTGCAGCGGCGCGCACGGGACGCCGGCGACGTGCGCACCGACTGCCTACTCCCGGCTGTTCAAGGCCGCGTGCCCGCGCGCCTACAGCTACGCCTACGACGACGCGACGTCCACGTTCACGTGCCCCGGCGGCAGTGCCGGCTACGGCGTCGTGTTCTGCCCCGCCGGCGGGTCGAGGTACGCTCGTTGGATCATTGCCTTTGGACGTGCTCGGCACGTCGTGGCCATTTGGCATCTCGAATTCTCGATACCATCGCTTGTTGCTTTTTGGACGTGCATGTGCACAGCGTGGCATGCATGGCTTGTCGGTCGTTGTGGACATGTTCGCTAGTCAGGCGACTCTTTTTTTTTTCAGTCAACCTGTGCAACGCACCCTGTGATTTTCCACCTTCCCCCAACCGATCACCCCCTTCTCCCCGCTGTCCACTTTGTTGACTCGCCCACCTCCATCAGCCCAACCGACTACGGTCCACCACCGCCCCCGCGCTCACCGGCATTGCCATGCCGTCTCTGCATTCCGGCTTGCTCGAGACACCACTGCCTCGACTATCCTTCTACCCCCTCTTCTCCGGCACCGGCGAGCACCCTATACCCCACACCCACGCACGTCAGCCATCTTCCTCTCCTACACCGGTGACGCCACGTCGCGGTCGTATCGGTCTCTGGCAAGGTTTCGAGTCACCCTTGCCATGGGCGTCGAGATCTCCTGACTTGAACTCGGGCGTTGCGTGTCAGGAATCAGATTATCGAGAAACTTATTGAAAGCAACAATGTTTAGCAAAACTGTTAAGTTAGAAGATAAATATTTGATTCCAGACATATAACTTATAGGAGTGGGGCTTCCGACCAGGGCTCAAACCTCATTCTCACATATAAAGGTCCTTCCCGAGTTTCCTTCTTGTGTTTATCCGCATAGCCAATGTTCAAGGCCCTTTCCTCAACCTCGGGTTTCTTTCCTCAATGGTCGAGTTTTCTTCTAAACATAGAGAGCGAATGCTATGGGGCGGGGAGGTAGCAGGAAGAAGAAGAATGGAAGGAGGAAGCGGGAGGGAGGGCGATTGACCAATTACATCGACAAAGAAGAGGGGAAGAAATAATGGCGGGGGGTGGCTTTGTAAACCTTGTGTAGTGCACCCCCTATCTGTACCATTCAACACTACTTTAAGATGTGTGCTATAGACTAACTTTAGTACATAGAACTTTTTTTTTGTTTCTCCCAAAAGAAAAGACATATGGGCTTCAAGCTTTTCATTTCAACAAACCTTTAGAACTACAAATATGTCAAAAGACTTTTAGATTTTTTTGTGCATCATAAATACTTAAACGAGAATGCTAAATTCCTGCCGACTGGCAGTTTACAACAGATCCGCACACATCCGATGTCGTTCGTTTCAGATCTTGCGGCCGTGATTTCAGGGCGGTTTTTTTTTTTGGATCGGAGTGATCGCGCGGGCGCATTTTTCTCGATCCCGATCTCTGGCGCGATTTTTTCTACGTAATTGTCGGATCTTATCGCGGGAGCTATTTTTAGAAAGTTTTTATGGGCTCGATTTTAGAGTGTTTTATTAGTGGGAAAGGAAATAGATGGCGTGATTTCCGGATCGTGATCACATGAGCAATTTTAGGAAGTTTTTCTAGTGCCACTTCAGCTTGACTTTTAAGTAGAAAATAGCGTCAAAAATTACTTGTGCGAAGAATCGAACTCTGACCATCTACTAGTGAGTTTACCGAGCTAACCAATCCAGGTACAATTACTTCTTGTTGTGAGTTGAAGTCAAAACTTGTTCTAATACCTAGACATTGATGAACATTTGCTCTATTAAAAGACTAACTAGCCCATGCATTGTGGCCTAATAACTGACATTCGAATACCAAACACCGTGGTAACTCTGATTCGAGGGAAAAATATACCACCGATATTTTTTATGTAAATAGCATAATAATATAGGCTTTTTGACCTGATAACTTAGGTACAAATAGCACGATAACTTTGAACCGTGATTCTTTTTAAATGGCCAGGGATAAAAGTTGATAACTCACGTACAAACACCACGGTAAAGTTCGACTCCGAGATAAAAGTTGTTGAAAAATATACCCCCTATAACTTCATTGTAAACAGCATGGTAATATATACACATCAGCAATGATAACTCATGTACAAATACCATGGGTACTTTTTCACCCCCCAAGATAAAAGTTGTTAAAAAATATACCCCGGTAACTTCGGTGTAAATAACATGGTTGTACACTTATATCGGACCTGATAACTCATGTATGATGAAAAGTATACAACTTATGTACCCCAGGTAACTTTTGTGTGAATACTGGATAGCATGGTAACTCACACATCGTAGACCTGATAGCTTATGTACCCCGACCTGAAAACTTTGACGCCAAGGGGGGTGATGGAATACCCCCCAGTAACTTTTATATGAAGAACATGATACACATCACATACATGATAACTTATGTACTCTGTTCCTCATAACTTTGGCAGGGGGGAGGGGGAGGAGTTGATGAAATATCCCCAGATAAATTTTATGTGAATAGCATGGTAACTCACACATTGCACACCTGATAACTTATGTGCCCCGGTCCTGATTACTTTGGAGAAGGGGGTGATGAAATATACCCACAATAACTTTTATGCTAATAGCACAGTAACTCACACGCCGCAGACCTGATAACTTACGCACCGTAGTTCTTTGGCGACGGGTGTGGGGATGGGGGTAGTTGTTGTAACATACCATGGTAATTTTGTGCAAATAACATGATATTTTTTGTGTCCCGAAGACGTAACTTTTGTGTAAATACCAGGATAGTATACACACCACAGTTCTAATAACTTAGGTATACAAACACCATGGTAACTTTTTTACATTGGAGAAATGTTGTTATGTGTGAGTTACCATCGTGTTTGTGCATGAGTTATCAGGTTTGTGGCATATAAATTATGATGCCCTTTTGTAGAGAAGTTATTGGTGTGTGTTACAACAACTTTTCTTCTTTGGACCAAAAGTTACCGCAGTGTTTGTGAGTGGGTTTACCATGCTCTTTATAGAGATGGTATTTGGGGTGTCTTACAACATTTTTTTTCATGTGGTCAAAAAGTCACCACAATTTTATGCGTTTGTTTCAGATTCATGTCATATAAATTACCATGCTCTTTCTACAAATTAGTTATCGGGATGTGTTACAACAATATTTTTCTTTTAGTCGAAAGTTATCACGATGTTTGTGAGTGAGGTATGAGTTTCATGGCATATAATTATCATGCTCTTTTTACAAATAAATTATGGGGATGTGTTACAGCAATATTTTCTCCTCGGGTCGAAAGTTACAACCGTGTTTGTGAGTTATCAGGTATGTGATAGATGAATTACCGTGTAAAAAAGGGAAGAAAAATGGCAAAAGGGAATATTTATGATCGCATGTGTAGAAGTATAAATACCTATCGAACTTCTTTGTAATCACAACTTGAATCTAGACCAGGTGGATATGACAAGTTATGATGGACCAAGAGCTGTGCGCCAGAAAAATCGGAGATAGCGACGGGACGTGAGAAGTGGATCGCGGGATAATGCGTGCGGATCTGACTGGACGTTAGCACAGTCCTATTATATAGCTTAATAGAAAAAATATCTCATTTCTATCTTTATTCCTGACCAAATAAATCTAAATTTTTTTCACACATTGTAACCCTGATGTTTCGTTGCCCTCAGAAGTTTCAAGTCGATATGTTGTTTTTATTTGGGAGAAACAAAAAAGGAGAAAAGTTCATACATGGATTGCCATGTAGAAAATGGATTGTTGAATATCTGCCCCATACAGATGTATGTTTCTGCATGCTCTGCTTAACATAGGCAGTTCCTAATTGGCACAATGCATGCGCACAGTCCAGTGTCAGCAAAGAACATCATAAGTGTATCGGCGTCTTGTCAGTTTACAACTAATTACTACTCCTAGATCATATGGCCTCATCTTCTGAACATGACAGCGTCTGCAGCTCCCCTTAACTACGACTTGACTACGACTATATGCGCGTGTACATCATTCATGACCTATACTGACACATTGCTCTCGTCGTGTATCAGCAGCCCGGAACCTGATGGGAATCCGGCATCGCCGCCCACCAGTGTCGCCTACCCACCAATGGTGTTCTCATCAGGGGGCGCATATCCAGCGACGACCAGGCCCGCTATGGTCACCCTCATCCTCCTCTTCTTTCGGGTGTTGTCGACACATTGAAGCAACCGGGTGGTCAGCAAAATTTGCTGCAGGGCTACCCAAACAAGCAATGAGTTCAAAGCGACGCCAAAACGCACTGCGAAGAACACTTCAGACAACTCCTCGGTTGCGCAGCGGCAACTCAGAGGCTACCCAAGGAGTACAAAAATGTCAATCTACGAAATTCCCTGTAGGTGTTTTGTCCAAGATACAATAGCTTAGCATATATGCTTGGAAGAGATACTTAAGTTTTTCATCCAAAGAGGTGAACCAGGAGATAGTTCAGCTTTTTGTAAGAGTTGAGAAATGTACATGAACAGAGGAGAGCTGCAATTTTGTTTGAGATTCCATTACCAAGTTCTTTCAGTAGCCCCAACGATAGCACAATAGGAGAAATAAAGCTGTGCCAACGGAAGTGGCGATTTGGTGCTCGGGCTCTGGCGACTTCTGGATGGAGGCGAATGGGCCGGAGTTCCTCCTGGATCTGTTTGACCGGTGAGCCCTCATTGCAAAACCTACTCCTTCCCGAGCTGCCGTTTTCCATGTCGTGGCCTGAAAGTTTCTGACGCTATTTTCGTCTTCCCCCCGACGTTTCTATTCCTATGGAGCGGAGCAGGTTTTCCTTGAGAGAGGAGTACGCCGATAACCTCGAGCATCCAGATCCGGTACCTCTTGATCTGCTAACTGCCAGGGGTGTCAGCCCGGGAGCGCAAGAGGATCCGAACTGTGGGTATTGGTGGCGGCAGCCGAGCAAGGGACGGAGGGAAGCTGCGCCGACTCAGTCAGCGCAGTCCACGGGGAAGGTCAACCCTGAGGCACCTAGATGGGCAAAGAGGTGAAGCTGGAAACATTCTATACTACTCCGTAGATGTGATTCACAATTAGATTACAGTAACTTGAATTTCATAGGTGCTGTAAACACCTGTGTACATTTTTGCGGGCATAGACTACAATGGTTATTACAATGTAGGTTTGTGCCTGAAAATTGAGTCTGTTCGCTTCGTCTGTAGGCTTGGGCTAGGAAGCGCACCTCCGGACAGGACTCTGTGCATGTCTTTGATGAGCGCCCTGGAAGAGCATCAGGAAATTTGTGGAAGAGCCGTCGAAGAGTGTGCTTAAGCGGGAGGTTGGAATCAGCTTGGACACGTTGGGGGAGGCTTGCGACTTATACAATTTGTATTTATGTGAGGTTGGTTTTGGAATACGATATAACAAAAGCAGACTGAAGCCGAACGGACAAAATCAATGTAGGAGATCGTGTGCGGCTGCTCGGTGAGTTACATCTGCACCAGCTCAGTTACATCTGAGTATGAGGCATAAAGCACGTGCAAGGAACACATCAGTTCAGCAAATGACTATCCATAACGATGGCCATACAGGTAATTCATCATATAATTTTGATTAAAGTTATCGTTGGCTTTGGGCTACCGTGGCTACTAAAACAAAGAGGTGGTGCTGCAGATGGTTTGGGAGATGCGTAAGAGACGACCACCAGTATATATTACTTGAGTGTGTACTCATGAATTAACTCCAATTAATTTTGTTCAGTTCTTGAGCAAGGTGGATGTTCGACATCTAGACCCAGGGAGATGGCTAGGGAGCGTGGACTATCGACAGGCCTGTGCGGTCCGGCAGGTATTGCTGAGTACCTACAAAAGTGTAGGATTCCTTTTACGGACATTTCTCCGGGGATTCAGGTTGTATGCAACAGTTACGGATTCAGGCTGTATTGCTGAGTACCTACAAAAAGTGTATGCAACAGTTACGGATTCAGGTTGTCCGCCGAATGATCCGTCGGTGATGAGCGAGTGGGGAGGCAAGTATCCCAGCTATGTTGGTCTAAACCATGATGAGCCATCTGTCCGGGATGTTCTGAAATTCTACGATAGAATGTTGTCGTGCTCTGACCGGGAGCTACAGAAGTACAGAATTCTACAATTGCATTAAGTTGTTTGATATATGCATTTGTAACTTCATGTTCTATTGCAGGAAGTGGTTTAGGCACTTCATGCAATTGGCAGTGACGATGTCTGGAATGGACTTGAAATTTCCTCTAGGTCCTGGTGGTGAGCTTACAGTGACTTGCTGGAGGTGTATCCACAGAATGCTAAGCGAGAGGAGTGTAAGATGTACTGCAAATGGCTGGCACGGTGGAGAGGGGTTTCGTGGTAAGTTCCATCCTAACTGATGGTTGGTGGAGGTTAATAAAATGAGTAAGAATGCTTGCTGAGTGTGCTTGAAGTGCAGGAAGAATTGTGCAAGCCAGATAATGAAGTTGACCGGGAGTACATCAGCATGATGATGCACTCAAAGTTGATTGGTACAAGATTGAATGGCTGAAGAAGGTAAGAGTGCTGATGAACCATCAATGATACCATAAGAACGTCTTATGTATTTGGAATTAACACTGACAAATGAGTTTTCATGGAATCGCCGTTCATGTTTCCGGTTTACTTCATGGATTGCTAGTCGCTGTACGTCCTTGACCCGAGAAGAAGCTCTTCATGATGATGTACCCGACGGAGACACACCCAACCGATGAGGTGGAGAAGAAGCATAGTGCAATAGCTAAGATATTCCAGGTTTGTTTCTGCCAGTTCCTCAACGACATCTTCGGTCGATGGCTTGTCGAGAGCACAGGTTGGACTTTTGTATATCCATTAGTGGGTGTGCATGATCTGTGCACAAGGTGAGTACATGGCTTGCTGGTCCATGTCTGTACTCATCATAATTTTTAGTTGAGGCATGCAAACTTAAGATCTGTCTTCACCACTTGTCGCAAGGAGGAGAGCGGGGTCTACATCGTGCACTACATCTGCGAGTTAACTGGTTTATACCATCGCACGCAGCCCAGCAAGTTGAGTGAACCCACCGCCTTGTTTTCGTACAAAGAGTCCTGATTACTAATGTTGTAGGAGGAGTGCATTTGTCAGTGCTAAGTGCTGTTTGTTTTTTTATTTTTGCAGATTCTGATAGTTCACCTTTCCGAAAGCCTGGCGTATGAGATTGTGACCATGAGTGGAAACAAATGTGACCTTCCAGATTTCCTTTATTGCGAAATCCTGGAGTGATGAAGTGAAGTGTATCTGACAGTGTTTGTTGTCTATGGGGCGGTCCTATCCTTTGATCCCGATGTGTGTTAGTTATGAAGTCGTGTCGCTCGGTGCTTAGGAAGACTCTGCTTGGGCATATTGTAACATTCACCCCTGCGTGGGTATGATGTTGTGAACCATAGATTTGAAGTTGTGTGATCGGGCCTATAAAGACTTGGTTTTATGGCATGTAGTTGGATCATCACTTGTTTGATTTGAGCATGTTCGTGTCTGTTTTACTGCTAGAGCCTCGCAGACCAGGGTAGTTTGGTTGTTAAGACTGCCTAGTCATCTCATAATTCTAAAACTGGAATGTGTATATCAGCAATTTGGAGGTGTGTTATTGGCATGGTTGGAAACGTTTGCTTTTTGAAGCTGTGTCAGCACATATGAATGGATGAACGAGCAGTGTTTGGCAAGAGACAATATACCTGAATGGTGAATTGGTGATTCGGAATTCAGGATAGTCTGCAAACTGATAGAAGAAAGGTGATGACCTAGTTGATGGAATTCCATGCAGGTAAACATAATTGATCACAGGTAATTCGTTCGTACAGGGGGCATGTCAAATAGTGACGCTGAAGGTTGGGTACAAGATTGATAAGAGTAAATCATAGACAAAGTTTGTTCAATGACATACATTTGGGGCAGATTGCATGGGGTGAAGGCTGGGCAGCGGTGTCTATTGGATAAGGCTGTTCTATTTTATTATTTTTTGGAGGGATTATAAGGCTGTTGTAGTTTTTTTTTTTTTTTTGAGACAAATAAGGTTGTTGTAGTTGGCAACCAAGTCGACCGCTGGAGCGAGCCAGCTCAGGACGGCTCCGAAACACTACCGGGCCGTGCGATCGATCCTGGTCCGGCTAACACCCGTCACCGCGTGCAGGCTTTAATGAGCGTTGGCCCACATTCTTTTTTACCTCTATACGAACCAAGATACGGGAGAGAATACATCTCGTGACACAGATCCAGTTGCATGTGGACGATGCTGATTTCGGGATCAGCTGAGACCGGGCTCAGATTCGAATTTTCGTGTGCCAACTCACAAATTAACTGATTTTTCATCTGTGAAGAGAAGAGGGCAAAGGCGCATAGCCATGAATTGTAACCAAAAAAGTCACTTGAGAAGCATTACCTCTTCCAGCTACACTGAGCTGCTGCAGACTACCGATGATTATTCAATGGTACATTTATGGGAAAAGGATTGGTTTACTCACTGTGAAGGGGGGCACCTAAGACGGTTATCACCTTGCCGAAGCCCTCCGAGATGACCCGTGCCCACTCACAGATCCCCGGTAGAACTCCTTCGAGGCCTTTATTCCACGCATAACAATCACCTCCCCATATTGTGTTTGTGATCTTTGGTTCTATTGTCAGCTGCTCAAGAACACAAGCATTTCCCAAGATACAACAGGCCAGCTCAGTTTGAGCCCTGTAACAGCGAAACCCGCTCATGAAGACCGTCTTGAGATGATCATGGCGGCACATACCCGCCACCTCACCACTGGAGACACCACTGGATTGCAGATAGAACATCTGCATTGGAAGCTTTTGGTCAAACTAATCCAAGAATAGTTCTTTCTTGAAGGTCCATGTATTAGTCTTTCTAAATAAAATAAAATGGCACTCACATGCAAGCGCAATGTCTCCAGTCGGGGTGCAGCATCCAAACAATGGGCCAGTTGAAGAACTTCATTATCGCCATTCTCTTCGCTGCAGTATACACTTAGTTGGCAAGTCATACGCCTCAAATGCATAAACATGCCCCGTGGTCTTGTTGGCAGCTTCTGCAACTGAAACATGACCCGAACAAATAAGATGACGCTAAAAATAACACCAATTCTGAAGGACTTTGAGGTAAGCAAAAAACAAAAGGCAACCTGTGCATATTTTGATATACTAGCTTGCACGTGTAATATCCTCACTGCCAAAATGCTTGGAACTGAAGTGAATGTATGGGCCAGTGCTTTAGTGTCCACAAACATTATTGTTGCCTTCTCTAATTTTGAGCAACCATGAAGCGCTATAGGGATGACTCGCCCTTTGTACTCAAAATGAGCAAGATCAGCAGCATGAAACTCAACCACCTCGGTATCCGTTGTACTAGTATTAATTAGCAAATGTCGAAGTTTATTGAGTTGGTGGGGTATGCTTAAATTAGTAACACCAGAGCAGCCAATGATCTCTAAGTCCTCAAGTGCTGAACATTTTGCAAGCAAACCAGGGAAATCCCCAAATATCTGAACAGATTCCAGAACAAGTCTTCTGAGTATTGTAAAGCCACGTATTCCTGAGTGTGGCTTTATAGAAACAGCAGTGAGAAACAATGACTGCACAAATGAGCTACCTTGAGCACCTAAGGCCTCAAGAGGGAAGTGGTGAACTTCTTCTAATGGCCAATCAACTATTGTCAGATCAAAATGTATTATCTTTGCCTTCCATGAAGTGGCAAACGAAATCCACCTGTCAAGATGATGAGCGTCTTCTTTGGGCACGCCACACCGGATGCTGAACTTATTGACTCCTATCCCACTGTGCTGTTGAATAACCGAACTTACAGTCTCAATGAACTTTGTTCGTTTCATTTTGGTACTATCCTGACCAGCGAACTCGTCATCGCTATCAGAATCTGGTTCATTTGGACCATCAAAACATAGATTGCAGTGGAATTTCCAGAGCATTCTCCAACTTGTTGAAACAATGCTTGTCCTCACAGCCTCTTTCAGTGGAAGCAGTGACATTATAACAGGTTGAACCTCCTGTAACAAGAAAGGAACTGACATAATGAGCTCAGAGTGCATGTATTTTTGAAGGAGAAATACGAGCAGATGCAGACTGCAACCTTTTGCTGTAGAGGGGTTTAGTTTAACTGTAACTAAAAATGAAGGTTCAGATATCTGAACGAGAAATGCAGTTTTTTCACTCTAGTTTCACCAATTAAGCAAGATACCCTAAACATTGAGCCTCAGTTCAAAAGAAAAAAGCATTAGGTGAACAAGAGTTGAAGCCCCAAAACAGCGGTCTTTTTCGACCCAGAGTTCCAGATCCGTCGCCCGTCTAAGGGGGAAAATTGAGGAAGTGATAATAATGGAATGGAAGTTACCGCTGGAAGGTCCTCCATCCGGAAGGACGGCCCGTCGGCGACGCCATGGTGGTGCTCCGACCTGCTCCGCTTGGCCGCCGCCGCCTCTTCCATGGGCTGCTGCAGGGAGGGAGGGAGGAAGAGGAACCCTAGGTTAACAGAGAAAGGGAGGGCACTCCGCAGATCGACCCATCCATGGGGAAAACCTAGGAGAGAGGATTGGGGAGAGGATGATCACCTGTCGATCCAGTGGAGAAGGGGGAGGAGGAGCTGCTTCGTCTTCCCCGGCTCCGGCCATCTCTGCTCTGCTGCTCCTCTCCGACCAGAGGAGCTCACTTCACTTCGACTTCTTTTTTACACAAGAGGAATGCAAAATCTTTTACGTTAGATATAGAGCCCACTTGTCAGTAGTTAAATTTACAACCGGATCCCTCTAGAAAGTAACACAAAAACCCTGAAAACAAAATGTAAATTACAATTAGGTTCATACTCGTCTGTGTCGCCCATGGCGCCGGCATCGTCTGCAGGCGTGGCGTGCTTGAGCCAGGTGCGGCGTGCTTGAGCAGGACCGCCTTGAAGAGATCCTGGAGGCCGAGCAGCGATCCGCCGAGCGGGCCCTTGAAGCGTATCGCCTCTGCCTCCATCTCGTATATGGCACGCAACGCAGAAACCGTCGCACCTGGTCGTGGCCAGCGGCTTTGGTGGTGGTGCGGCCAAGGAACCCGGCCGGCTCTTCCACCCTCCAGACGACCTCGTCTTCCCACGCCCCCATGTCCTCGATGGCATCATCGGTGCTGTGCCAAACGACGCTCTCCGCCTTGGAGATGCCCTCGATTCTGAAGGGGCGACCTTATGCGGCAGGCTCTGGTTGCTCCATGGTGTCGTGCCGCCAACCGAGGGAGGAGCAACGGTGAGGCGACGGTGAGCTTAGTGGCGGCGGGGGTGCAGAACAAAAGCGGTTGGGGCTGAAATTTCACTCCCGCCAAAAATAGAAGGCATTGTAAAAAGAGGGAGAAATCCTGGAAATATGGCGGACGGGGGACGAAATATACAGGTCCCCATAAAAATATTTACGGACGAGCCGTTTTACAGGACCAGGTCGGGATAATTTTTCCCCTGATCCTGTAAAACAACGGTTATTTTGCGGGACGAAGCGATCTACAGGATCTGCTAATTTATCCGCTAATGATCATTCTCACACAAGGATAATTTATCCTCCGCTGCTTATGCCTAGCCAATATTTACTTCACCACTCGACGGTGGACTAAAAAATCTCCACTCTTCTTTCCGCCTCCTCTGCCTCTTCTCCTCCCCTATACCCGCCGGCAGTTGCCCTTCCATTGACAAGGCCCTGCTGCCTGTCGTGCCCTACTTATTCTCGGAGGAGTCTGCGACATGTCCGTCGCCGGTGGATGTGAGGTCCACGATGGAAATGATGGCGCCGGCGTTGTCGTCGTCGAACCGGCCTGCCCGATAGTTCGTCGGCGGGGTGTAGGAGACGCAGTTGGCGTTGTTCTCTTCCACGATCGCCTGCAGCTGCGCCTCCACGACAGCCGCTTCCCGTCAAGCGGCGGCTTGAGCGTCGACAGCCTCGTAGATCGCACGCTGCTCCGCGACGAAGTTGGGGTTAGCCGCGGCCATTGCCGCCACGGGCTGCTCACTCGCGTGCTCGCTTCGATCTGTCCTTCTGCCAGCCGGTATTGCTCTAGGAGGAACATTTGTACCGTTGTATCTCCTCCGCCTGCTGGAACGTTGACATAGGCGTCGGCGCAGGCTGCTCCTCCGCCATGGCGGCGTTGTAGTGCGCCTGCTCCATGGTGAAGTCGGCATGCACACGTGCAAGCTCCGGTGCGGTGTCGTCATAGCCCGTCTCTGTCGTGGGGTCCTCGTCGTCGTCGGAGACCTTAGGGGAGCTGGTCGGCATGTCGGCCTCAATCCTCCTGGCACGACGGCTCTGCCAGGCGGCCGCAAGGGTGGGCACTCGTGCTTCATCTCCGTCGATAGGCTCTCCCACAGAGCGTTGCCGCATGCAGCCATGGTAGACGTGGTGCAAGGGAGGAGGATGTGGAGTGGCTTGTGTTGTGGCGTGGAGTAGGCCGGGTGTGGCCGCCTTTAAATAGCGGAGTCCGGTCAGTCCAGGCGTCCGGGTGCGTCAATGCGCGACGCCAGAGTGGGTCTCTCGGCCGGCGAGCCTACTTAATGGCGGCATACGGACGGATGAGAAATTGAACGGGCGTGGCATATATCCGTTCCGTCCCGTCCAGTAAAAGTCTCGTCCTGCGAACCACGGACACGGTTGCCGTGACGTGACCTCTCGGCGAAGCGGATATATGCCACGCCGAGAGGTCACGTCCGCGGGCAGCTGGTATCGAACGGAAACACGCGCGGGTGAGGGACGGTTTGAGTGAATAGGGTGGCTAGAAGCGGGCGTGGGTGCTGTCCGAACGCCGGCAAAGCCCCACGCTTGTCTTTGGTTTATGGGAAAATATATCTAAACCGTTTTACGAACCGATGCAAGACCGTATTAGATGATAAAAACGCACTATCCAAATAGTTACGGGCGCTTTGAGGGTGAGCTTTTGAGATGCCCTTGGTGTTTTGCTTCTTGGAAGTTGGAGCGAGGTTGTACACGGAAGAAGAGAGTGTGTCGACAAATGGATGTGGAAAAGTAAAGACCGGCCGGGGGACCCGAGTAAGTCAACGTTGTTTATTCGTTCACTCAACTCAAGGAGGAGGAAGTAGTTCGGTGTGGTGCACCCACGCGCTCATCTAGCCGCCTCCAGGACTGCTGCTAGCTCCGGGCGGCGAGCGGAACGGTGGTGGTGGTGTCGACGAGGAAGACTCTTCCCCCCCTGGTACCCTCGCCTCCTCCCAGCAACTCGCCTCCCCTCTTCTGCTCACCGACACCCTCTAGGAACGCACGGCGGCGGCCACAGCGAGCGCGAGGGCAGAGCTTCGGAGATACACCGGGAGCCTGGTTAGTTGCCGCCTGCTCTCCTCCCCTCCCCCCTCTCATTTTTTCCAAATCGACGAATCGTGGTGCGAATGCTCGCGTGAGATCCACGAATCCGGCGCGAACCCAGATCTAGATCGGGATTCGAAGCCCATTCCACTGTAGTAGTATCTGGTAGCTATGACCCTAGCAACGCACTGTAGCAACGAGAGATGATGCATGGCTATGTACTAGAGTAATTGCGAATGTTACTTAAGCATAATCTCTTGTCTTATATACGCTGCAAGTTTATCGGCTGCCTGGTATAAGCCAGCTGGGCTGTAACAGCAAAATGGACTTTAGACTCCATTTGATTGAAACTATCACAAACAAGTTTTCGGAGGATCAGAAAGTTGGCAGCGGCAAATATGGAGATGTTTACAAGGTATGTATGACTAGTTCTCAAATTAATAACAACACTGCTGGATACAAGCTCGGTCGTGTACGCCAACAAGTGATTTTTACAGGCGGTGCTTCATGGGGAAGAGATTGCTGTGAAGAAGCTTCATCACTTACAAGGACTCGATGATAGGGCATTAAACATTGAACTCCGTAACCTTGTCAAGGTCTCTCACAAAAATGTTGTACGGTTAATTGGCTACTGCTACGAATCTCGGCATAAATACATGGAGTACAAGGGGGAACTTATTTTTGCTAAAGAAATGGAGCGAGCTCTTTGCTTCAAATATATGCCTGGCGGGAGCCTTGATAAACATATTGCAGGTACAAACATATTGCAGGTATATATGGTTCAGTAGTTTCACATGTCTAGCAAATATGACCATTGTTTCCTTCATATTGCAGATGAATCTTGTGAACTTGATTGGGCCATATGTTACAAAATCATTAAAGGGACGTGCGAGGGGTTAAATCACCTTCACACCAAGCAGGAAAAGCCCATTTTCCATCTGGATTTAAAGCCTTCTAACATATTGCTGGATGAGAGCATGACGCCCAAAATTTCAGATCTTGGTTTGTCCGCACTTGTTTCTTTGACAGAAACGCACAAAACAGAGATACTCAGAGGCACAGAGTAAGCTAGTGCATGTTTTAAGCCAGTGATTTATTCTAATATTGCTTTAAATAGATTTTTTTCATTGTATTACACTGACTGTGTCTACTATGCTTATGACATCATGCAGAGGGTACATGCCGCCAGAATACAGAGATAGTGGCTTGGTATCAAACAAGTTTGACGTGTTCAGTTTGGGCATCATAATTATAAAAACAGTGGCTGGAAATATGGGCTACTTCTGCTATTCTGAAATGTCTCCCAAAGATTTTATTGAGTTTGTAAGAAAAAAAATCAATATTTATCTATACCATGAATACATATGGGGTCTTTCCACATTGAAAGTTTATTTATTTTGCATCCATCTGCTGCTTTTCTAGGATAGCTTATATTCCAATTTCACATGTAGGTAAGTGTAAACTGGATGAAGAGGTGGCAGGCAATGCCGGGTTACTATTCATCACACGAAATAGACATCCTAACAGTGATTACATGTATTGAGACCGCATTAAGATGTGTTGATACCGACCAAGAAAAGAGGCCCTGCATAGAGGATATTGTCCATGAACTGGACGAACTAGAAGCTGAGATTAAGAGAATAAGGTTACTAGCTCCTGATCCTATGCAGATTCTCTTGAGTAATCAAGGCCCTGGCATGGAGTTTCCAAAAATTTCCAGGCTATGTATGGCCCATAACTTGGCCCAATATAAGCGCATCCTGGATTTTAAATTCAGTTTGATTGAAGCTATTACAAATGGTTTTTCAGATGATCAAAAAATTGGGAGTGATGGGTATGGAGATGTTTACAGGGTATGCATGACCAATTATCCTATTTCCTATCTCTACTTGGCAAATTAATAATACCACCGTTGGCTATAATCTGGTCTGATCATGCTAAATAGCGGTTTTAACAGGCATTATATAATGGGGAAGAGATTGTTGTGAAGAAGCTTCATTCCTTGGAGGGACTTGATGACAAAGAATTTGAGAATGAAATGCATATCCTTACCAAGGTCCATCACAAAAATGTTGGTCGGTTAATTGGCTACTGCTACAAAACTTGCCTTATAAATGTTGAGCACAATGCCGAACATGCTTCCTCAGTGGCAACAGAGCGAGTTCTATGCTTTGAATATACAGAAAGTGGAAGCCTTGATAAACATATTGCAGGTAAAATCATTATGACCGACAATTTGCTCTATATGCACTAGTTTGCAGGCCAAAGATAAATAGATTCGCAGGCATATGCCACCTTTCCTCATTTGCTTGCCTTTTACTTATTTGCAGATGAACCTTGCCTACTTGATTGGTCCACACTTTACAAAATTATTAAAGGGACTTGTGAGGGCTTAAATCACCTTCTCAGTGCACAGCAAAAACCTATTCTCCATCTAGACTTGACACCTGCTAACATTTTTCTGGTTAAGGGCAAGACACCTAAAATTATAGGTTTTGGTTTGTGGAGACTTATTGATTCGACAAAAATGCATCAAACAAAGATCTTCAAAGAAACACAGTAAGTTGATGGATCATATTGTAAGACGTTAATTCTTGTAAATATTTTACAAAAATGTCCTTGTTCTCAGTGCACTAACTGTATATCTATTTGTGATGCTTATGATATCATGCAGCGGGTACATGCCACCGGAATATGTCGACACTGGCTTTATATCAAACAAGCTTGACGTGTTCAGTTTGGGTGCCATAATTATAAAGCTGATGGCCGGAAATATCGGCTACTCTCGTTGTTTCGAAATGTCTCCCAAAGATTTTATTCAACATGTAAGAATAAACTCGTTATATGTCATTCCATTTATTTTTGCACGCAACCTTTGTACTATCATTCTAGGGGACTTCATGTTCCAATTTGTATGCAGGTTAGTGACAATTGGACGAAAAGGTTGCATGCAATGCCAGGATATTCACCATACGAAATAGACATCCTACGATTGAGTACATGTGTTGAGATTGCATTAAGATGTGTGGACAATGACCGAGAGAAAAGGCCCTGTATAGAAGACATTGTCCATAAACTGGGGGAACTAGAAGCTATGGTTAAGACAATAATGTTACTACCTCACGATCATAGGCAAAGCCTCTTGACTGACCTGGACCCTGGCTTCTACGCTCCAAAACATATCAGGCTATATATGTCCCATAAGTTGGCCCAAGATGGAGCTGTTACACGGTATAAATCTAGTTGGTCGAGGATTGATTCTCAGTCAGGCCCCACCAGTACTGCTCATGGTCAGTCAAAAGAAAGTCTCCAGGTATGTATAATAGATCAATGACTCAAATCATATTTTTCACAATATACATCTATGTAGACTAATGCAGCTTGTATTGTGTGCTATTACTAGTTCATGAAAAATCGCAGTAGATGGACATTCAGAAGACTAGTTAAAGATTCCGATAGTCAATGGCCCTGCCTACCGTTGGTGGCCTATTGAGGGAGCTAACCACTTTGATAATATGGTTAACTCTGCTAGAGGCTGGCTGAGACTGAGATCCCTGTAATTTGCAGAAATGTACCATCAATTAGACATAACACATTGGGAGCTTCTAGTTTGCTTATATGTTGCTCAACAAACATACCCCGATTATATGCCATCAACAGAACACAAGTTTTTCTTATTTTCCTTTGCCGTTATCATCCCGTTAATTTGAGATAAAATTGGGTAAGAAGTCTCTTTTCCTATTTTTCTTCGTGTGCAAGCATGGAGCATGGTTGTACTTAACTTTCCATGTTTCTAGCACATGGATAGTTTTACAGTAGGTCTGTTTACAGAAAAGGCATCACCCATATATTCTTTGTTGGATAGCTATTTTAAAGTTAAGCCAAAAGTGCTAATAAAAATAGTATAACTGCAATTCATCAATAACCAAGGAGCTCTTTATGCAGACGGGGTCTATTCCGCAATATATGTCGTTACAACATTTAAGAGACATCACAAACAACTTCTCTGATGAGCGAATAATTGGTAGAGGTGGTTTCTATGTGGTATATAAGGTAAGAATAAATCATATATATTTTTGTTTCCTCACATATAAACCACATCCATATTAATACAATACTTTAAACAGGGTGTGCAACAAAATGCGAAAATGGTTGCAGTGAAGAAGCTTGTGAATCCAACGCTGAGTTCACAGGTGGAATTTGAGAAGGAGGTTAAACTCCTTATGGAACTAAATCACCCAAATATAGTGCAACAAGTAGGCTACTGCTATGAAACACAGAATCTGTGTATGGTTCATGAAGGAAAATGCATTTTTGCTGAGTATACTCACACTTTGCTTTGCTTAGAACTTCTGACGAAAGGAAGTCTTGATAAGTATATTTCAGGTATGATATTTATATGTGGAAAACCACTTGTTTCTCTACTTATAAGAGTTCTTTGAGACTGCAGTTTTCATAGATTAATCATAGTTCTCAAATATTATGTTCTTATTACGATAGCAAAAGGAGAATACAGTAAATTTGAAGTCCTATATAGATAGAATAACAATAACAGATTTTCAAGTGGACATCTATAGAATGCTCTTATGTTCTTTAAAAATGCAGCTGCATCTTCTGGACTTGATTGGCACAGGCGCTGCAAAATAATTGAGGGGGTTTCCTATGGTCTAGAGTACCTTCATGAGCAATCTAAAGAACCCATTCTTCACTTGGACCTAAAACCTGCGAACATATTGCTAGATGATAATATGCTGCCAAAAATTACAGACTTTGGTCTGTCAAGACTATTTGATCAAAGCCGAACTATTCAGACTGCAAATACTAGTGGAACACTGTAAGTAAATCACCTCTTGATAAGTCGTCACCTTTCAGTAATCAGCGGAATGCGTTTTATTATCCTTCTCTTAACATTCCATATTCAACTATGTTTCATTGTAGAGGTTACATGGCGCCAGAATACCTGCGAGGTATAATCACACCTATGTCAGACATATTCAGTTTGGGTGTTATAATCCTGGAGGTAATAACAGGGCACAGGGACTACCCATATGATATTAGATCATCTTCCAAGGACTTCATCGAGCACGTAAGAAAAATCTGTTGAACGTTCAAGATGGAGGCCACTTTGCACTATCTCACATTTCATCATTGTATTCTATTTCACAGGAGCTTCAAAACTGGAGAAATAGGCTGCAAAAAGAACCAGGGTCTAGATCGCTAGAAACAGATTGCCAACAAATAAAAAATTGCATTCAAATAGGTCTAATCTGCGTGAATCCTGAGCGGACCAAAAGACCTACCATGAAGAAAATTATTGATATGCTTGAAGGCTTGGAAAGTACGGATTGGTACATTAACAATCAGGTAGCACTTTTAGCCAAAGAATGGTAATGTTGGGTTGTTGTGTCGCATACAATTATATAATCTATTTAGTCTACTTTTGCCCACTAAAGAGCACAAAACATCACATTTGAATATTTGTACCTAGAAAGTGAATAATGTTATAACTAGATTCAAAATGTTGGTTTATATTCGAAGTAGTAACCTAGTTTACAGGGCTAAGCTATGCACTTAATGAACATAGTAACTATGCCACTTTGTAACTTTTAATTCCCATTGAATCGAAATTTCTTCAGTCTATTGTAACTAGGGTGCACCTTACCTTTTAAATAAAAGATGGGAAGTTTTGGCCAACTCATTACCAGACAGGTTTTAAGAGATTATGTAGTATTCATCTTTATGACCAGGGATAGCAAAAAATCTTTTAAGTATGATAGTTATACATATAAAATACTTTTTATGAACTGAAATTAACAGTCTGAGCGAATTAGCTCATGTGCATCATCTGCGTGCTAAGCCGCTTAGTCTTACTCCTAATGGTTCTCGAAAAGCTTTCCCTCAAACTTCAAGCATTGACATCACATAAAATGTTTAGTCAACTCTCCAAGTTTGACCACTGATATCTTCTAAAATCTTCAGATTATAAATGTACAAGTCTCGTAGAGCAAAACTTCAAAATTGCATTTTTTTTTCAAAGCAACATCTTTGGACAACCAGAGAGTATAAATCTAGAAACCTTTCATTCTTTTTTTGCAATAAATAAATAAATTAAGCAAAAACTTAACCAGCAATCTGGTCCATTCCAGTTATCAAGCCATGAAATCCAAGCGGAGCTATAGCTATTGAAGGAGGTCACCATGTATCCACTGCGGCTTCCATCTTCTTGGTATGCCACTTCACTGTGTTCGTTCGACAGGGCGTTGGATCTCCGTTTGTGCTACATGCAATTGTCGTTTATGTTTGACAGCTGGCTATGCAAGGTATCAATTTGCTTAATCTACACCCCTAGTTCTAGCTAGTGCATAGTATCACATATCTGAAATTTTGCTAGTTCCTGGAGACATATGCACTAGTACCTACGGGCATTGTTGTGACAAAAGGATGAAAAGCATCAAAGTCTTTCAGAGTTGGTGTAACTCTATCAGCAAATGCTAATCAGTAGACAAGGGTGCTCGTCTGCCATCTTCTATATATTCTTGTTTGAGTGCTATCTGTTACAGGTGTTGTACATAATCTACCTTTGGTATATATGCATAGTCTGTACGTAACAAACATTTTATCTCGCTGGAAATAATTGCTGCACAGAATCAAAATCCCCATCTGCTACGTCCCCTAGATGTTCTAGCCCATCAGACCTGAACCTGGATCGCCGTCGTGTGGGTGCCGGTGTTGTTATGCGTGATCATGGCAGATTTTATTTTTGGACGGGCTGTCGGTGCTCACTACTCTTTTGAGAACGTCTGTAACATTGATCTTGTTGAAGCCTGGGCTGTACGGCATGCTGTACTTTCTGCGAAAGATTCACGATTTGACAGGGTCATCTTAGCTTCAGACTGTCTTTCTTCTTTGGTTAACAAGCCGAACTCATCATTGTGCAACAGCATGACATCAAATTGAAGGCTGAAACTTTGAGATCGTTTTCTTTTATCCATGATAGCGCTCAATCTGCAATACATGATGCCGGCCTTGTGTGCGTCAGTAAGGTGCCGAAGCTGTTCTCTGTCCTCTGTACTGAACAAGCTTTGTTCCATCAATAGAACCCTGTTGATTATATGAGCAAAATTCTGTTTAATTCAAACTCTTCAGAATTGGAGCTATCGAGATTCTTTCAATTCTAGCCTCTGCTCTAATTCTTTGCTGAACCGCACAAACAAACAACAAATTCATCTCAACGCCGAACCGTTTTACTTCATCTTTCAAGAGCTGGCAAATGTATACGAGCAGAGAGTTTGAGCTTTCATTACTCATGTTCTATCAGTACAGTTTTATTTTGGCATAAAAATGCTCCTGACTATATTTAGTTAAATAGCCGGGAACATCGGTTCGTTCGTAATGGACTTGTAGGCTGAAGAAATTGAACCATATGCGGACAAGAAAGGCCTCTGATATAACCTCAAATTTCTTCAAACATTGGTTGTCAGGCAAAAAAAAGGCATTGGTTTACAATTAATTTTAGATCCTCTGGTTTGGTTTTGGTGCCTCACCTTCTGAACATGACAGCGGCAGTAGCTGTCCTTGGCATTTGCAGAAACGGCGTCGCAGGCGAGCAGTGCAGCCCACCCACCCAGGATTTTGGTTGGCATTTGCCCAGGCTAAGATGGAACGAGATCCTCTAACATCACGAAGGGATGTTAGAGAAGCTACAGTACCCTAACATCCCTTCTTCATATCCATATGATTAAGCCTAAAATGACATGAATTAATTTGCAAATTACAAATCTATTGTATACATTTATAAAATTTACATACAAACAAAATTATGGTGCAATAAAATTAATTTCGAATTTTATTTTCTATGAACAGTAATTGCGCACAGTGTCTTTGCTACAGTGCACGTGACATTCCTTCTTCGTTTTGCATTGGGATTGTACTGTAGCTTTGTGACATCCCTTCATGATGTTAGAGTGCACAAAAAGAGAGCGTAGTACTAGTAGACATTCTAATAAAAAATTGTTGACCTTTTCCTTTAAAAAACAACCATTACAACGTGGATCTACATGGCATATCACTGCATACATACCCCCATCGCGAGGTGCTCGCCTGACCAGCAGAAGACGACCCGTCACAACCCTAACCGGCCCGCTCTGACCCAAATCAGGCCCAAAAGGGCCTAGATCTGAGCTTGCGAGGTGTCGCCGGCCACTGCCTGCCCGAAGCGCCGTCAGCCGAGCCACACCGCCGCCAAGCCCACCTGCCCAAGTCGGCGGCAACGGCGAGAGGGAGGGGCGCGACCGAGGGCAGAGAGGTGGGGGAGAGGGGGCTGCCCCGGTCGCCTCGCTCGGGGAGGCGAAGCGGGGGGTAAGATGGGGGAGCGGGGCCAATACGAGGGGATGTGGATGTTTGATTCCAGATGGTGGCAATTGCAGGGTCCCAAAAGCCAAGTCATTTTTCAAGGAAGACATAATCATATTGCTGACAACATGGAGCAAGGAATAATCAAGATATGCCTTGTACACTATTTAAACATGTCGTACGACTTTTTGTAGAGATAATCTATTTAAAAATATTAACTGGTCAATATTACAACTTACCAAAGTCTGTATTATGGACACTTGTGCATGTTAGATATACCGCATACACACTCTATTCAGTCGCATCTAAAATGGTCAGTCTTGATATCTATCAAGTTACTTAATTGATACACTATAAAACACTACCCGGTTCACTTGATATTTAGGAATACAATGAGAAAGGATACATACAAATACAATATAATCATTAAATGTGTAGTTTATTTGTGAAATATTTTGATAATATTGAATTGCTCAAATCTATGATGAAATCCATTCTAACAAAAAAATAATCTTAAGCATGCATTATTTTTTGCAAAATAACGCATTTCACATAGCATTAGAAATGTATTACTAATGATAAATAGTAGAAATGGATGCATTTTATAGTAATATATGAGTTTGTTTACATTCTTAATGTTAATAGTTACCTAAAAGTACTATTAATATAGTATGTCAAAAGCAATCTACATTTGATGATAAGATAGTTAGGAAATAGAAAAATTCGGTATAAACAGACAATTACATATTACTAGACTGGTGAAAGTGTGAATGACGACATAAACGATAAGTTTTTGTCATACCCTCCAATTCTATCACCATCGTATGGTTGCTGTTTCACGAGACGTTTCGCGAAGACTCAACATGCAAAAAAATATTTAATGTATTAATCTTTAATTTAATGTGCTCTATAAACCATATCTGATGTAGGTGCAATTATAAATGTTCGTAAATTATGAGTTAATGTGCACAATGCATGGTTGTGGTTAACCGTCGATCTGTAATTATTGCAATATTCACACCTTTTTTTAATTCTGGATTTTATATACGGTCTGTCTCATTTCTCATCTATTGTTGTCATCCTAGTACTGATCTCTGAAGGCCTTTCTGTTGGGGAACATAGTAATAATTCAAAATTTTCCTACCGTGTCGCCAAGATCAATCTAGGAGATACTAGCGGGAGAGAGAGAGAGAGAGAGAGAGAGAGAGAGAGAGAGAGAAGAGAGAGAGAGAGTGCATCTTCATACCCATGAAGATCACTAAGCGAAGCATTACAAACGCGGTTGATGGAGTCGTACTCACGGCGATTCAAATCGTGGAAGATCAATCTAGCACTGAGCAGACGGCGCCTCGCGTTCAACACACGTACAGCCCGGGATGTCTCCTCCTTCTTGATCCAGCAAGGGAGAGGAGAAGTTGAGGAGAGCTCGGCAGCACGACGGCGTGGTGGTGGAGCTTGTGGTTCTCCTGCAGGGCTTCGCCAAGCACTACGGAGGAGGAGGAGGTGTTGGAGGAGGGAGGGGTTGTGCCAGGGAAGGGGTGCTGCTGCCCTATCTCTCCCTCACTATATATAGGGGGAAGGGGGAAGGAGGAGGCGTCCTAGGGTTTCCCTAGGGGAGGGGCGGCGGCCATAGGGGAAACCCTAGATGGGTTTGGGCGCCCCCACCCCTAGGGAACTTGCCAAGCCGGGAGGGGTGGCTGCCCTAGGGAAGGCGCCCCCACCTCTCCAGGTTACGTGAGATTTGGTAGGAGGGGCGCACAGCCCCTTAGTGGGCTGATGTGCCCCCTCCCCTTGGCCCATTAGGCCCCCCAACGCTTGCCGGGGCCTCCGAAACCCCTTTCGGACACGCTGGTCGTCACCCGGTACACCTGGAACAATTCCGGACTCCAATATATACTCTTCGTCCAATATATCGATTTCCACCTCCGGACCATTCCGGAGTTCCTCGTCACGTCCGTGATCTCATCCGGGACTCCGAACAACCTTCGGTAACCACATACAATTTCATATAACAACTCTAGCGTCATCGAACCTTAATTGTGTAGACCGTACGGGTTCGGGAACCATGCAGACATGACCGAGACGTTCTCCGGCCAATAACCAACAGCGGGATCTGGATACCCATATTGGCTCCAACATGTTCCACGGTGATCTCATCGGATGAACCACTATGTCGGGGATTCAATCAACCCCGTACACAATTCCCTCTGTCTATCGGTATGTTACTTACCCGAGATTCGATCGTCGGTATCCTACACCTTGTTCAATCTCGTTACCAACAAGTCTCTTTAATCGTTCCGTAACACATGATCCCGTGGCTAACTCATTAGTCACATTGAGCTCATTATGATGATGCATTACCGAGTGGGCCCACAGATACGTCTCCGTCATACGGAGTGACAAATCCCAGTATCGATTCTTGCCAACTCAACAGATACTTTCGGAGCTACCTGTAGTGCACCTTTATAGCCACTCAGTTTTGTTGTGACATTTTGTACACCCAAAGCATTCCTACGGTATCCGGGAGTTCCACAATCTCATGGTCTAAGGAAATGATACTTGACATTAGAAAAGCTATTAGCAAATGAACTACACGATCTTGTGCTATGCTTAGGATTGGGTCTTGTCCATCACATCATTCTCCTAATGATGTGATCCTGTTATCAATGACATCCAATGTCCATGGTCAGGAAACCATAACCATATAACCATATATTGATCAACGAGCTAGTCAACTAGAGGCTCACTAGGGACATGTTGTGGTCTATGTATTCACACATGTATTACGGTTTCCAGTTAATACAATTATAGCATGAACAATAGACAATTATCAAGAGCAAGGAAATATAATAATAACCATTTTATTATTGCCTCTTGGGCATATTTCCAACAGTCTCCCACTTGCACTAGAGTCAATAATCTTGTTCACATCACCATGTGATTGTAATGATTCCAACACCCACGGGGTTTGATCATATCTTGCTTGTGAGAGAGGTTATTAGTCAATGGGTCTGAACCTTTCAGATCCGTGTGTGCTTTACAAATCTCTACGTCATCTTGTAGATGCAGCTACCACGTGCTATTTGGAACTGTTCCAAATAACTGCTCTACTATACGAATCCGGTTTACTACTCAGAGTCATCTGGATTAGTGTCAAAGTTTGCATCGACGTAACCCTTTACGACGAACTCTTTTACCACCTCCATAATCAAGAAAAAAATCCTTAGTCCACTAAGGATAACTTTGACCATTGTCCAGTGATCCATTCCTGAATCACTCTTGTACCCCTTGAATGACTCATGGCAAGGCACACTTCAGGTGCGGTACACAGCACAACATACTGTAGAGCCTACGTCTAAAGCATAGGGGACGACGTTCGTCCTTTCTCTCTCTTCTGTCGTGGTCTGGTCTTGAGTCTTCCTCAATACTCACACCTTATAACACAGGCAAGAACTCCTTCTTTGCCGATCTATTTTGAACTCCTTCAAAATCTTGTCACAGTATGTATTCATTTGAAAGTACTATCAAGCGATTTTTATCTATCCTTATAGATCTTGATGCTCAATGTTCAATCCAGGTTTTTTCATTGAAAAACACCTTTCGAACAACCCTATATGCTTTCCAGAAATTCTACATCATTTCCAATCAACAATATGTCAACAACATATACTCATCAGAATTTTTGTAGTGCTCCCACTCACTTCTTTGGAAATACAAGTTTCTCATAACTTTGTATAAACCCAAAATCTTTGATCATCTCATCAAAGCGTATATTCCAACTCCGAGATGCTTGCTCCAGTCCTTAGAATGATTGCTGGAGCTTTGCACACTTGTTAGCATCTTTTAGGATTGACAAAACCTTCTGGTTGTATCACATACAACCTTTCCTCAAGAAAATCATCGAGGAAACAATGTTTTGACATCCTATCTGCAAGATTTCATAAATATGTAGTAACTGCTAATATAATTCCAACAGACTCTTAGCATCGCTACGAGTGAGAAAGTCTCATCGTAGTCAACTCGTTGAACTTGTCGGAAAACATCTCAGCGACAAGTCAAGCTTTCTTAATGGTGACACTTACCATCATTGTTTGTCTTCTTTTTAAAATCCATCTATGCCCAACAGCCTTACGACCATCAAGTAGTTGTTCCAAAGTCTACACTTTGTTTTCATACATGGATCCTCTCTCGGATTTTATGGCCTCGGGCCATTCGTCGGAATGCGGGCCCACCATCGCTTCTCCATAGCTCGTCGGTTCATTGTTGTCTAGCAACATGACCTCTAAGACAGGATTACGTACCACTCTGAAGTAATACGCATCCTTGTCGACCTACGAGGTTTGGTAGTGACTTGATCCGAAGTTTCATGGTCACTATCATCAGCTTCCACTTCAATTGATGTAGGCACCACAGGAACAACTTCCTGTGCCCTGCTACACACTAGTTGAAGTGACGGTTCAATAACCTCATCAAGTCTCCACCATCCTCCCACTTTCGAGAGAAACTTTTCCTCGAGAAAGGACCCGTTTCTAGAAACAATCACTTTTGCTTCCGGATCTGAAATAGGAGGTATACCCAACTGTTTTGGGTGTCATATGAAGATGCATTTATCCTCTTTGGGTTCGAGCTTATCAGGCTAAAACTTTTTCACATAAGTGTCGCAGCCCCAAACTTTTAAGAAATGACAGTTTAGGTTTCTCTAAACCATAGTTCATACGGTGTCATCTCAATGGAATTACGTGGTGCCCTATTAAAGTGAATGCAGTTGTCTCTAATGCCTAACCCATAAACGATAGTGGTAATTCGATAAGAGATATCATGGTATGCACTATATCCAATAGGGTGCAGCTATGATGTTCGGACACACCATCAAACTATGGTGCTCCAGGCGGTATTAGTTGTGAAACAATTTCCACAATGTCTTAATTGTGTACCAAACTCGCAACTTAGATATTCATCTCTATGATCATATCATAGAAATTTTATCCTCTTGTCACGACGATCTTCAACTTCACTCTGAAATTACTTGAACCTTTCAATAATTCAGACTTGTGTTTCATCAAGTAAATATACTTAAAATCTACTCAAATCATCTGTGAAGTAAGAGCATAACGATATTCACTGCGTGCCTCAACACTCATTTGATTGCACACATCAAATGTATTACTTCCAACAAGTTGCCCTCTTGTTTCATATCACTGAAAACGAGGCCTTTCAGTCATCTTGCCCATGTGGTATGATTTGCATGTCTCAAGTGATTCAAAATCAAGTGAGTCCAAACGATCCATCTGCATGGAGTTTCTTCATGCGTATATACCAATAGACATGGTTCACATGTCTCAATCTTTTCAAAAAATGAGTGAGTCCAAAGATCCATCAACATGGAGCTTCTTCACGCGTTTTATACCAATATGACTCAAATGGCAGTGCCACAAGTATGTGGTACTATCATTACTATCTTATATTTTTTGGCATGAACATGTGTATCACTACGATCGAGATTCAATAAACCAGTCATTTTAGGTGCAAGACCATTGAAGGTATTATTCAAATAAACAGAGTAACCATTATTCTCCTTAAATGAATAACCGTACTGCGATAAACATAATCCAATCATGTCTATGCTCAACGCAAACACCAAATAACAATTATTTAGGTTTAACACCAATCCTGATGGTAGAGGGAGCATGCGATGGTTGATCACATCAACCTTGGAAACACTTCCAACACATATCGTCATCTCACCTTTAGCTAGTCTCCATTTATTCCGTAGCTTTTTATTTCGAGTTACTAACACTTGGCAACCGAACCGGTATCTAATACCCTAGTGCTACTAGGAGTACTAGTAAAGTACACATTAGTATAATGTATATCCAATATACTTCTGTCGACCTTGGCAGCCTTCTCATCTACCAAGTATCTAGGGTAGTTCCGATTCAGTGTCCGTTCCCCTCATTACATAAGCACTTAGTCTCGGGTTTGGGTTCAACCTTGGGTTTCTTCACTAGAACAACAACTGATTTGCCGTTTCATGAAGTATCCCTTCTTGTCATTGCCGTTCTTGAAACTAGCGGTTTTACTAACCATTAACAATAATAGCTCAAGGATCATCATATCTATCCCTGATATGTTATAGTTCATCACAAAGATCTAGTAGCTTGGTGGCAGTGACTTTGAAGAACCAGCACTATCTCATCTGGAAGATTAACTCCCAACCGATTCAAGCGATTGTAGTACTCAGACAATCTGAGCACGTGCTCAACGATTGAGCTTTTCTCCCTTAGTTTATAGGCTTAAGAAACTTGTCGGAGGTCTCATACCTCTTGATGTGGGCACGAGCCTGAAATCCCAATTTCAGTCCTGTGACGTTTCAAAAACGTCTTTGTCGCCTCAATTCTAAACCGTTTAGCATAACGCACTGAACTATCACGTAGCCATCAAAACGTGTATGTCAGATGTTCGCAACATCCACAGACGACGCTCGAGGTTCAGCACACCGAGCGGTGCATTAAGGACATGATCCTTCTGCGCAGCAATGAGGACAATCCTCAGTATACGGACCCAGTCCGCACAATTGCTACTGTCAACTTTCAACTAAATTTTCTCTAGGAACATATCTAAACCAGTAGAACTAATGCGTAAGCTACGACATAATTTGCAAAGAACTTTTGACTATGTTCATGATAATTAAGTTCATCTAATCAAATATTTAATGAACTCCCACTTAGATAGACATCCCTCTAGTCATCTAAGTGATACATGATCCGAATCGACTAGGCCGTGTCCGATCATCACGTGAGATGGACTAGTCATCAACGGTGAACATCTCCATGTTGATCATATCTACTATATGACTCATGTTCGACCTTTCGGTCTCTCGTGTCCCGAGGCCATGTATGTACACGCTAGGCTCGTCAAGTCAACCTAAGTGTTTCGCATGTGTAAATCTGGCTTACACCCGTTGTATGTGAACGTTAGAACCTATCACACCCGATCATCACTTGGTGCTTCGAAACAACAAACTTTCGCAACGGTGCACAGTTAGGGGGAACACTTTCTTGAAATTTTTGTGAGGGATCATCTTATTTATGCTACCGTCGTTCTAAGCAAATAAGATGTAAACATGACAAACGTCACATGCAAATCATAAAGTGACATGATATGGCCAATATCATCTTGCGCCTTTGATCTCCATCTTTGAGGCGCGACATGATCACCTTTGTCACCGGCATGACACCATGATCTCCATCATCGTTTCTTCATGAAGTTGTCTCGCCAACTATTACTTCTACTACTATGGCTAATGGTTAGCAATAAAGTAAAGTAATTACATGGCGTTTTCATTTGACACGCAGGTCATACAATAAATTAAGACAACTCCTATGGCTCCTGCCGGTTGTCATACTCATCGACATGCAAGTCGTTATTCCTATTACAAGAACATGATCAATCTCATACATCACATATATCATTCATCACATCCTTTTGGCCATATCTCATCACATAGCATACCTTGCAAAAACAAGTTAGACATCCTCTAATTGTTGTTGCATGTTTTACATGGCTATTATGGGTTTCTAGCAATAACGTTTCTTACCTACGCAAAAGCCACAACGGTGATATGCCAATTTCTATTTACCCTTCATAAGGACCCTTTTCATCGAATCCGATTCAACTAAAGTGGGAGAGACAGACACCCGCTAGCCACCTTATGCATCAAGTGCATGTCAGTCGGTGGAACCTGTCTCACGTAAGCGTACGTGTAAGGTCGGTCCGGGCCGCTTCATCCCATAAAGCCGCCGAATCAAGATAGGACTAGTAACGGTAAGCAAATTGAACAAACCATCGCCCACAACTACTTGTGTTCTACTCGTGCATAGAATCTACGCATAGACCTAGCTCATGATGCCACTGTTGGGGAACGTAGTAATAATTTAAAATTTTCCTAAGTGTCACCAAGATCAACCTAGGAGATACTAGCAAGAGAGAGAGAGAGAGAGAGAGAGAGAGAGAGAGAGAGAGAGAGAGAGAGAGAGAGAGAGAGAGCATCTTCATACCCTTGAAGATCGCTAAGCAGAAGCGTTACAAGAACGCGGTTGATGGAGTCGTACTCATGATGATTCAAATCGCGGAAGATCCGATCTAGCGCCGAACGGACGGCGCCTCCGCGTTCAATACACGTACAGCCCGGGGACACCTCCTCCTTCTTGATCCAGCAAGGGGAGAGGAGAAGTTGAGGGAGAGCTCCGGCAGCACGACAGCGTGGCGGTGGAGCTTGTGGTTCTCCTACAGGGCTTCGCCAAGCACTACGGAGGAGGAGGAGGTGTTGGAGGAGGGAGGGGCTGCGCCAGGGAAAGGGTGCTGCTGCCCTCTCTCTCCCTCACTATATATAGGGGGAAGGGGGGAGGAGGAGGAGCCCTAGGGTTTCCCTAGGGAAGGGGCGGCGGCCACAGGGGAAGCCCTAGATGGGTTTGGGCGCCCCCACCCCTAGGAAACTTGCCCCCCCCAAGCCGGGAGGGGTGGCTGCCCTAGGGGAGGCGCCCCCACCTCTCCAGGTTACGTGAGATGGGGTGGGAGGGGCGCACAGCCCCTTAGTGGGCTGATGTGCCCCCTCCCCTTGGCCCATAAGGCCCCCAACGCTTTCCGGGGCCTCCGAAACCCCTTTCGGACACGCTGGTCGTCACTCGGTACCCCCGGAACAATTTCGGACTCCAATACCCTTCGTCCAATATATCGATCTTCACCTCCGGACCATTTCGGAGTTCCCCGTCACATCCGGGATCTCATCCGGGACTCCGAACAACCTTCAGTAACCACATACAATTTCCCATAACAACTCTAGCGTCACCGAACCTTAAGTGTGTAGACCCTACGGGTTCGGAAACCATGCAGACATGACCGAGACGTTCTCCGGCCAATAACCAACAACGGGATCTGGATACCCATGTTGTCTCCCACATGTTCCACGATGATCTCATCGGATGAACCACTATGTCGGGGATTCAATCAATCCCATACACAATTCCCTTTGTCTATCGGTATGTTACTTGCCCGAGATTCGATTATCGATATCCCTATTCCTTGTTCAATCTCGTTACCGGCAAGTCTCTTGACTCATTCCGTAATGCATGATCCTGTGGCTAACTCATTAGTCCCATTGAGCTCATTATGAGGATGCATTACCGAGTGGGCCCAGAGATACCTCTCCATCATATGGAGTGACAAATCCCAGTCTCGATTCTTGCCAACTCAACAGATACTTTTGGAGCTACCTATAGTGCACCTTTATAGCCACCCAGTTACGTTGTGACGTTTAGTACATCCAAAGCATTCCTACGGTATCCGGGAGTTGCATAATCTCATGGTCTAAGGAAATGATACTTGACATTAGAAAAGCTCTTAGCAAACGAACTACACGATCTTGTGCTATGCTTAGGATTGGGACTTGTCCATCACATCATTCTCCTAATGATGTGATCCCGTTATCAATGACATCCAATGTTCATGGTCAGGAAACCATAACCATCTATTGGTCAACGAGCTAGTCAACTAGAGGCTCACTAGGGACATGTTGTGATCTATGTATTCACACATGTATTACTGTTTCCAGTTAATACAATTATAGCATGAACAATAGACAATTATCATGAACAAGGAAAATATAATAATAACCATTTTATTATTGCCTCTAGGGCATATTTCCAACACTTTCCTAGGCAAAAGTTATCCCAATTATTTTGCAAACTATTTGATTTCTCAACTCACGAGAGATTCCTCACTGGCTGAACCTATAAAATTACACTATGAAATGTACTTGATCACTCCGATGAACTAGCAGAAAGTCTTTAAGAGGGTTAGAATTACCTCAGAGATGTTCAACAACGTCATGAAAATTTAATTGTGTAGTTTTTTAAATTTCAGGATTTTGAGTATGTAAAATATTTTTTAAATTACATGAAAATTAAAAAACATGCGCATTTTTAATCACATAAACATTTCTAAACACGTTAATAGTTTTCTTAATTACATGAAACACTTTATAAAATCAGATTAAAAATTCAAAATTGATGAACACATCATGTTAATTTCATGAATGTTTTTTGAGATGTGTAATTAGTTTGTTTATACATGAACACTTTTCAAAAGTACATGAAACATTTTTGTTAGAAGTAGATGAGATATTTGAGACATGCCTTTTTTTTGACGTCTTTATAACACACAAATTTTTTGTACTTGTGTTATTATTAACTAAATTATATAGATAAATATATATTTTGGAGTTTCCTTTAAAAAATATGGAGTACCTTTTTATGGGTCGCAACCGACGTCCAGCCCGACTGACTCCGCGACGCGCGGTAAACGGTTGCTAAGAGCGCGGTATAGAAGCGCACGCCTCTGCCAGCGGCGCACACGGGCGAGCTGCTCCACAGCGGCGGCACGCTCACCTCCGGTGCCGCTCCTCCGTCCGGCGCTGAAAGTAGTTGCATGGCCACTGCTACGGCGCTGCTCGTCCGTCCGGCGCTCAAAGTCCCTGCATAGCCAGTTCGCCACGCCTTTGCGGTGCCGCTCCGCCCTCCGGCGATCAACCTTGCTGCATCACCATGCCTTCGACGCCGCTCCATCATCCGGCGGGAGGTGTGCTCAGCTCCTCGTTCGTCCAAAGCCGCACCCACTAGCCCTCGCAGCTTCCCGGTGTTCTCCCTCTCCCCAGCTCCAAGCACAGGCGCACGACCAAAAAAGCTACATATTGATGTTGGCCATTTCACTTGGCCTTATCAGATTTGGAGGAACTTGCAAATACACTTCAATGTGTATTGACTATTCAATAGTATTGAATTATTTTCTTGTGTGGGATTGCAGGCTGTGGTTTTAGTTATGCCAAATTCTTACATTCTTATATGGCATTGTTAAAAAGTGTAGAGAATTATGCAACTCACGATATATTGATCGGGTGCAATATGCACGTATATATAAGTACAAAGGGTAGCCACGTCCTCGACTATACATGGAAGGAGGAGGGCCTGTTGTACAAGAAATACACATATGTTATCTACATCTCAACACCCCCCCGCAGTCGAAGCGGCACCATGGTCGACGCAAAGACTGGATCGGAACTCCTCAAAAGACGCAGTAGACAAGCCCTTGGTCATGATGTCAGCAAACTATTGGGACGTAGGGACATGTAGCACGCGTACATGACCAAGAGCTACCTGTTCCCGAACAAAGTGGATATCAATCTCAATGTGCTTGGTGCGTCGATGATGAACCGGGTTGGCGGACAGGTAGACCGCAGAAACATTGTCATAGTAGACAATCGTAGCCTTGTCAACCGGAGACAAGAGCTCATGCAGCAGCTGACGAAGCCAGGAACACTCGGCGATGACGTTGGCAACGGCGCGGTACTCTGCTTCAGCACTGGAGCGGGAGACAATGGGCTGCCGCTTGGACGACCAGGAGATGAGCGATGGTCCAAGGTAGACGCAATAACCAGAGGTCGAGCGGCGCGTGTCAGGGCAGCCGGCCCAATCGGCGTCAGAATAAGCCGTCATGTCCAGAGATGATGAAGCCTGAAGTGACAACCCAAGATCCAAGGTGCCACGGATATAGCGCAGAATGCGCTTGACCGCGGTCCAGTGAGCATCACGTGGAGCATGCATATGGAGGCAAACCTGCTGCACAGCGTACTGGAGCTCCGGACGTGTAAGAGTGAGGTACTGAAGAGCACCAACGATTGACCTGTAGAACGGAGCATCTGAAGCAGGAGAACCATCTGTGGCGGAGAGCTTGGCCTTCGTATCAACAGGTGTGGCAGCCAGTTTGCAGTTAAGCATCCCGGCACGGCCTAGAAGCTCATGAGCATACTTCCGCTGATGAAGAAAGAAGCCATCTGCTCGACGAATAACCTCGATCCCGAGGAAATAGTGCAGAGGACCTAAATCCTTAATGGCAAACTCAGCACGAAGACGATCAGTGAGCTGTCGAAGAAGAGCAGGCGAGCATGATATCAAGATGATGTCGTCAACATAGAGCAGTAGGTAGGCAGTAGCATCACCCTGGTGGTAGACAAACAGTGAAGCATCGGAGCGAGTGGAGCGGAAGCCAAGTTGAGTAAGGAAAGCTGCGATGCGCTGGTACCAGGCGCGAGGAGCTTGCTTGAGTCCGTACAAAGACCGAGAGAGCAAACACACATGATCCGGAGAAGACTCATCAACAAATCCAGTCGGCTGCTTACAGAACACCTGTTCCTCAAGGTGACCATGAAGAAAAGCATTCGAAACATCCATCTGGTGCACAGGCCATGAGCGAGAAACCGCTAGCTGAAGAACAGTCCGAATCGTGCCGGGTTTGACAACCGGGGCGAAAGTGTCAGTGAAGTCAACACCTGCTCGTTGACGAAAACCCTGTATGACCCAACGAGCCTTGTGTCGGTCGAGAGTACCATCCGGATGAAACTTGTGCTTGAACACCCACTTCCCGGTAATGGCGTTGGCATGAGGAGGACGGGGGACGAGCTGCCAAGTGTGATTGCGTTGCAATGCATCAAACTCCTCCTTCATCGCGGCGAACCACATGGGGTCGCGAAGCGCGGAACAGGCGGAGGTCGGCAAGGGTGATGGCGACGAGGAAGAAGTCGAAGCCACGCAGGTGTACACGTCCGAAGGGTAGCGAGTGCTTGGCCGATGGACGCCCAGCCGCGACCGCGTGGTAGGGCCAGCGGGTGGTGGCACAGCAGCCGCTACCGGTGATGGCGTCGAGCCTGGTTGTGAAGAGGCCGGGGCAGACGATGGCGAGTCCAGCGAGCGAGCCGACCCAGTGACTGGTGAAGCCGGCGAGGCCGGGGAGACCGGCTCAGAAGCCGGCGCGAGGCCCGGCGACGAAGCAGCCGGAGAGGCCGGCACGGGGCTTGGTGACGAAGCAGCCGGAGAGGCCGGCGCGGAGGCCGGCTCGGAGGCCAGTGCGGAGGCCGGCTCGGAGGCCGGCTCGGAGGCCGGGGAGGCTGGTGAAGCAGCGGGCAGGAGCTGGAGGGCCGCGCGTCCAGGGGGCGCCCTACGCCGGTTGGTAAAATCAGGGCGGACAGGGTCGGCCAAAGAGGGACCGGGCGCCGATGAAGAAGCCTCCTGCTGTTCCTGTTTAGAAGGAAAAGACAACTCGTCGAAATAAACATGCCGGGATGTGATGACACGATGGGAAACCGGGTCATAGCATCTATAGCCCTTGGTGTTAGCCGGGTAACAGAGGAAGACACACGAAAGGGAACGAGGAGCAAGTTTATGAGGAGTGGTGGCGACAATACTAGGGTAACAGAGATAACCAAATATACAAAGACCGTCGTATGAAGGAGAAGACCCGAAGAGAAGGTGGTGAGGTGTAAAGTTCCATCGGGTGTGACATGGACAAAGGTTAATGAGGAGGGTGGCAGTAGCGAGAGTGTCAGGCCAGAGGCGGGGTGGCATGTAGGCGTGGAAGAGGAGGGTGCGGACGCGATCGTTAAGAGTGCGAAGAATGCGTTCTGCCCGACCGTTCTGCTGTGAAGTGTATGGACAGGTAAGACGAAAAACAGTGCCATGTGTGGAGAGAAGATTGCGGATGGTAGTGTTGTCGAATTATTTCCCGTTGTCAGTTTGCAAAGCTAGAATAGGACGACCGAATTGTGTGGCTACGTAAGAGTAGAAGGTCGTAAGAGTGGCAGCAACGTCGGACTTCTTACGTAATGGAAAGGTCCACACAAAGTGAGAAAAGTCATCCAAGATAACAAGATAATATGAAAAACCAGTGTTACTAGCAACAGGAGAGGTCCAAACATCACTATGGATTAACTCGAAAGGTAACGACGCAACTGTGGATTAAGTACTAAAGGGAAGGCGAACATGTTTGCCCAGACGGCATGCATGACAAGAGTGCGCATCCGTTTTATTACATGTAAAAGAAAAATCCCTAATAATATGACGAAGAGCGGTGGAGCTAGGATGACCGAGACGGGCGTGCCAGATATCAACGCCGGCGGAAAGTGCAACTGGTCCAGCAGGTGAAGATGATGGAGGCTGGACGGAGTATCTATCACCGGGACTATCACAGCGGTGAAGAACCATCCGGGTGAGGGCGTCCTTAACAGAAAAACCAACTTCGTCAAATTCCACAGTTACAGAGTTATCGCGAGAAAGTTTACGAACACAAACTAGATTCTGAATAAGCTCGGGAGACACAAGAACATTATTGAGATAAAGTGGTCGAGAGTTTGAGGGAAAACTTGTGGAACCAATATGAGTGATAGGAAGACCAGCACCATTACCAACAATGATACGAGAAGAAGTGTGAATAGGAGACACGGAGGAGAGGTTACCGGGGTAGCGGCCATGTGCGAAGATGCACGGTGTCCATGAACCAATCACCACCGCCGGAATAAGCCCCGGTCGGAGGCTGTTGATGAAGTGCAGCAAGCAGGGCTGGATCATAAGAGGCCGGCGCAGGGTAGCCCGAGTAGCCGGTCACGCCATTGCTAGCAGGTGGCCCTCCATAGCCAACTGGAGCAGGAGCGTAGTAGGTTGATGGAGCGACCGGACCGGTTTGCTGACCGGTGAAGAAGGCCTGATGCCCGGAAGGACCGGGCCCGAGGAGGCTCGGAGCGGGGGGGGGGGGGGGCACGGGCATAGTGTAGGCGTGCACAACCCCGGTCCAGGGGTTGTGGCCACCCCCCAAGGTGGCGGAGGCTGTTGCTGGACGGGCCCGGCGCACGGCTGTTGCTGCTGCTATTGACCTTTGCCGCGGCCACGGCGCCTCTGGCGCGGCTGCTGTTGCTACGGCTGCTGCGGCAAGTGTTGTTGAAGAGCCGCAGGAGCAGCAGGAACCGGAGGCCGCTGCTGGTACGGGGCGCCGTAGGCGCCGTTCTGCGCTGGAGTAGCCGGTGGCGGGCGCTGGAACAGTCTTTGGGAAGCCGGGGGGCACCGAGGCGGAGGGCCACCGCGTGAGTAGCCGGCGGCGAAGGCGGTGTGAACGGCACGGGAGCGAAGATGCTTCAACCGGCGTTCCTCGAGATGAAGATAAGCCACCGCCCGCTCGTAGGTAGGGTTCGCCATGAGGGTGAGGTTGGAGGCAGCGTTGCCGAGATCCTCATTGAGGCAGGCGGTGAGGGTGGAGAGGAGCAACTCATCGCCCACCTTGAAGCCGATGTCATTGAGCTCGTCGGAGAGGGTCTTGAGACGCATTAAGTAGTCGTCGATGGAGGAGTCGTTTTGATGACACCCGAAGAACTCCTGCTGCAGGAAGACGATCCGTTGGAGCTTGTTGTCGGTGAAGAGACCGACGATCTTGTTCCACACCGTGCATGCATCATCCCTGTCGCGAACGACAGTGTGGAAGATGTCTTTAGACACGGTGAGGAAGAGCCACCGGATGATGGTGGCGTCGATCGCCGGCCAGTCGGCGTCGCGGTTGAGGACGAAGAGGTTGGCGGTGCCGTCGATGTGGTCCTGCAGATTATACTCACGAAAGAGGAGATTGAAGTATGTCTTCCAAGCATAGAAATTCGCCTCTTTGTGGGAGAGGATCACCGGGACGCGACGTTCGATGGGAACATCACGGATGTAGGCGGGATCGGGGAGAGTGGCGGTGGAGGAGCCGGAGGAGGAGTCGAAGGGGTTCGGCGGCTTCACCACGGGAGGGGTGGAGGCGGCGGACCGGTCGGAGACCAGGTTGGAACCCGACATGGCTAGGGTTAGGCGGCGGCCGGGGCGGGTTTTTAGGGTTTCGGGTAGATGGGAGGGGGAAGGCATCGGGTAGCGAGGGTTTAGGGTTTTGGGAGAGTGCGGCTAGCGGCGAGGAGGCGGGTGGCTAGCGGCAGCTTGGGAGGGATCGCGAGTGGGGCGGCGGCAGGGAGCCAGCGGCGCGAGGGGAGGAGCTACGGCGGCGGCGAGGGCTCGGCGACGCGGGCGTAGGCAGGGAAGCGGCGGCGGCTGGGAGGCGACAGCGACGCGCTAGGGGAGAAGGGATCGGACTAAGGCTGATACCATGTAGAGAATTATGCAACTCACGATATATTGATCGGGTGCAATATGCACGTATATATAAATACAAAGGGTAGCCACGTCCTCGACTATACATGGAATGAGGAGGGCTTGTTGTACAAGAAATACACATATGTTATCTACATCTCAACAAAAAGTAGTAGTGGTGAGCATGCTCCAAGCTCAGGTAATCAGGCCTTCAACCACTCTCAGTTTCCATTCACCATGCCTATGAACCAGATTACAGATTCTGATCACTTTAAAAACTCAATTCCATTTGTCAAGTATGCTCTGCGTTTTAGTCACGCCGCTGCTAATCCACCTACTGCGCGGCGCCACCGACCACACGTCCATAGCCGCCACCCACGCGAAGCTCAAGATCGGCACTGGCTTCGCTGTCTCTTCTTGCAACCACATCATCGCTGCTTACTGCCGGTGTGGTGCCACTGCCCGCGCCCACGACCTGTTCGACGGAATGCCGGAGCGGGACGTGGTCTCCTGGACGGCCCTCATGTCCGGGTACTCTAGTGCCGGCGGACCCCGCCTGTCTGTTTCCCTCCTCTGTGACATGTCTTATAGCGGCGTGCCACTGAATGCCTTCACCTTGTTGACAGCCGCCAACGTGTGCACACACCTTGCTGATGCCGGATTGGTGTGGAAAGTGCATGCCCATGCTGAGGTCGAGGGCCATGCGTCTGACGCCATTGTTGCTACCATGCTTGTTGACATGTATAGCAAGGTCGGAAATGTGGTGGTTCCCCGCGTAGTGTTTGATGGTATGGCTGCTCCGGAGAGGAATGCGGTGACATGGGGCTCAATGCTGTCTGTATACGCACATAGTGCGCTTGGGTGCGAGGCCATCCAACTTTTCGCCTAGTTCTGAACCAAAAGCAACTCCATGGCACCCAACCACTTGATGTTGTCAAGCGTTTGTGAATGTGTGTGCAGGCATTGGGCGGCTTGGAGCTGGCAAGTCTCTGCATGGAATAGCCCTTCGGTTTGGGCACGGTCGCACGGATGCAATGGCGTGATTGTTGTGGCTTTGGTTGACATGTGCTCCAAGTGTGGATTCTACGAGTACGCAAGAAAGATGTTCGATAGGATTGAGTACCTATCGCCCGTCGGTCATCTGCTAAACCTCCATCATCATGGGCTCGTGGCAGCAGTGAAGTACTGTCTTGGGAGGTGCGGTGCGCACTCACTTTTTCCAGTGAGATCATTGATCGAGATGTGCAGCCAAACAATGTTACACTGCTTGGCGTCATGCACGCTTGCAGCCAGCCATTCAGATCTTGTTGACACCGCCCTCCATCTCTCCACGTTCCATGTAGAGCAAATATGGCATCAGTCCATGCGCCAGCCACTACACATGCGCGGATGACTGTTAGACTTCGTATTGTAGCCTTATTGTGTAATCCAAGAAATGCACCGATGGCACGGTCACATACCTTGCTGCTTGTCTGGCTCATGCTGTGGATGATCCAACCGCCGAACCACGCAGTTATCAAGTCGCTATGAGTATCCCACATTGAAGGGCTGCTATGGAACAAGAATATCATGCTCTTATGCAGAATAAGACATGGACACTTGTTCCACCTCCGTCTCGTGTCAACATCATCGATTTGAAGTGGGTTTTCAAGGTGAAGAAACATGCAGATGGTTCCATTGAGCGCTACAAACGCGTATTGTGGCTAAGGGCTTTAAACAGCGTCAGGGACTGGACTACGAGGATACATTCAGCCCCGTTGTCAAGCCTACCACTATTCGACTTCTTCTGTCTCTGGCAGTTTCTCGTGGATGGTCTCTCCGCCAGCTTGATGTGCAGAACGCTTTTCTACATGGACTGCTTGAAGATGAGGTTTACATGAGGCAACCACCTGGATTTGTTGATCACACTCAGCCTTATCACCTCTATCGTCTGGCGAATGTTCTCTATGGACTGAAACAGGCGACTCGTGCCTGGCATGCTCGACTGGCTTCAGCTTTACGCACTCATGGATTCATTTCTTCGACGACTGATACTTCACTGTTCTTCTTTCAGCTACCGAGTGTGACCATGTACCTCCTTGTGTACGTGGATGATATTATCCTCGTTAGCTCCTCTCCGACGGCTGCTGATGCTCTTGTGACTGCGCTTGGTCGTGATTTTGCAGTTAAAGATTTGGGACAGCTTCATTTCTTCCTGGGTATTGAAGTCGTTCATCAGTCTCATGACAGTTTGGCTCTCACCCAGAAACAGTACTCTCTTGATCTTCTGCGTCGTGCTGGTATGCTCAAGTGCAAGACATCGCCTACGCCCATGTCCTCCACTGACAAACTTTCAGCTGCTGATGGTACTCTTATATCTCCTGAGGATGCTACCGAGTACAGGAGTATTGTTGGTGGCCTGCAGTATCTGACGATCACACGTCCTGATATCTCCTTTGCAGTTAACAGGGTGTGCCAGTATCTTCATGCACCTACTTACGTGCACTGGTCTGCTGTGAAGCGCATATTGCGCTATGTGCGTCTCACTGTCTCCTTTGGTCTTCATCTGCGCCCCAGTTCCTCTGGAGTTCTTTCTGCATTCTCAGATGCTGATTGGGCTGGGTGTCCATATGACAGGCGATCTACGGAGGGACTTCAGTGTTCTTCGGGCCTAATCTGATCGCCTGGAGTGCACGCAAGCAAGCCACTGTTTCCCGCAGCAGCACAAAGGCTGAGTACAAGTCAGTTGCCAATGCGACTGCTGAACTTATATGGATTGGGTCCCTACTTCAAGAGCTAGGAGTTGCTCAGCCACATCCGTCGGTCCTCTGGTGTGACAACATCGGTGCTACGTTTCTGTCATCAAACCCGGTGTTCCATGCACAAAGTAAACACATTGAGATTGACTATCATTTTGTGAGGGAACGTGTCGCGCAGAAGCTACTACAAGTCAGGTTTATCTCTTCAAAAGATCAACTTGCAGACATCTTCACCAAGCCTCTACCTTCTCCCATGTTTGAGGTCTGAGGCGCAATCTCAACCTCCTAGATGCTTTAGGAGTGAGTTGAGATTGAGGGAGGGTGTTAGACTTCATTGTAGCCTTATTGTGTAATCCATACCATATTGGTATAGGACTTGTATGACACTATATATAGGACAGGGCTATTCTGTTACCGGTACCAGAATATTACTCTGTTACCCTCGCGCCCTATAGAGGTCTGTCCAAAGCCCACCGCAACCTCTTGCATCTGGTCAACCCCCACGACCTTGTCTCCTTCCCAAGCGCCCACCACTTCCACCCTCCCGTGCGCCGCCAGCCGCCACTTCCCTTCCCCGCGCGGTCGAACGCCGCCTCCCTCCCCTTTTGCCGGATGCTGCCTCCTCCCCGCGCCACGGACGACGCCTCCCTCCCCGCCCGCCCGGACGCCGGCGCCGCCCGACCACCCTCCCCGACGCACCGTCGCCACACCCCTCTCCCCAGCGCGCCGCCGCTACACGCCCCTCCCCCAGCGTGCCGCCGCCACGACCTCCCTCCCCAGCGCGCGCCGTCCGGCCCTCTTCCCCAGTGTCGACCGAATCACCTACCTCCACACCAACCGTCGTCGACGGAGCTCGCCCCCATCCTCCTTCTCGAGCGGAACCATGGCCTCGCCTCGCTCGCATCCGCCAGCAGTCCTACTTCTCCATGATGATGAGGACAACGTGGTCGTGCGTGTTCAGTCATGCCGTGCCCGCCCTCCTTTATGTCTCCTTCTGAGACGAGGAGCAGCAGCTGCTGGCGGCACTACCGCACCCCTTCTGTCCCTTTCTCATATATTCTTGCAGTGAAACAAAAATGTTGTTCAAGTGGTCTCCTGCTCCAGGTTCGTGAGGCTTCAAAAGTTCGGTTTCGTGCAAATGTGTGATTTTCTGTTGGAAAATCAATGAGCAAAAAGTTCAATTTTACTATTTCATGCAGTTCTCTAGTTGGATAGATTGATGGTTCAATTTGCCCATGCCCGTGCACCCCGAGCTAACGCCATCTTCAGGAAACTCTTCCACCAAGCATGTAAGGTGTTTCCATGGATGGTATCTTGCCTACTCTCTTGTTTTATTGTTCTAGTTAGCTCCTTTCCACAACATGTGTTTGTGATTATGGAAGCAAGAAAGGATGTGTGGTAGCACGCCCCACAGAAGCTTGGTTAATCCTGCTATTGCAAACTTTGCTGCTTTGGTCGATATTTGCTAGCTTGAAGTAATATATGTTTTAGTGGAAGTTGTATTTTTGTATGTTGTATGGCTTGCTGACCTGTCCAGCTCTTATGTGAGAACTGATACTTGAGACTTAGTGAACCATACAAATATTCAACATGGATAAAAGTTTAGGTAGTGGATAGTGTGGTGTTAGTAGGGAGCAGGAGAAGAACACTTGGGCATCGTTGCGGTTAGCATGATTTTGTTAAAATCTATTGTGTGATTGTGTCTTAAGATCATGCATACATTTTTTGTTAAAGCTATTTTGTCCTTCATTGTGGTTGGCTTTGATTTTAATTTCTTATTCTATGGCTATGCTTATTTGTTAAATGTGGTAGCTTGCTGTAAGAGCCCTAGCATGCTACCTCTATCTCTAATTTACTTTTTGTCCCCTCCTGCTGCTTGTCATCATCGATCTCAATAACTAAGAGGGGCCGAAATAAAACATGAACCTGGTCGTCCTCTTCCTGCTAATGGATCCTTAATGTTGCTACAATTCTGAACTTATTTGTTCAATCGTACTAGTACTGATGAATACCGAGTTGATTGAAAAATGCAGTTGAGTCCTGAGACCTGACTAGTTCTTCTACAGATAGTACTGATTAGACTGCTACTGATTGCTGTGTTCTTCCATGGCCATACGCAAAGTGTTCTCTATGTTGCCTGCTAGTTGTTTGTGCAAATTTCTAAGAGGGGACTGCTATGACAATTAGGGGATCTGATACGTCTCCAACGTATCTATAATTTTTGATTGTTCCATGCTATTATATTACTCCTTTTGGATGTTTAAGGGCTTTATTTTACACATTTATATCATTTTTGGGACTAACCTACTAACCAGAGGCCCAACCCATATTGCTGTTTTTTTTGCATATTTCAGTATTTCGAAGAAAAGGAATATCAAACGGAGTCCAAACGGAATGAAACCTTCAGGAGCGTGATTTTTGGAACAAACGTGATCCAGAGGACTTGGAGTGCAAGTCAAGAAGCAGCCGAGACCCCCATGATATAGGAGGCCGCGCCCCCCTGTAGGGCGCGCCCCCTGTCTCGTGGGCCCCTCGGGCGGCCACCGACGTACTTCTTCCTCCTATATATACCTACGTACCCCGAAAACATCCAGGAGCACCACGAAACACAATTTCCACCGACGTAACCTTCTGTATCCGCGAGATCTCATCTTGGAGCCTTCGCCGGCACTCTGCCGGAGGGGGAATCGACCACGGAGGGCTTCTACATCAACATCCTTGCTCCTCCGATGAGTTGTGAGTAGTATACCATAGACCTACGGGTCCATAGTTATTAGCTAGATGGCTTCTTCTCTCTTTTTGGATCTCAATACAATGTTCTCCCCCTCTCTTGTGGAGATCTATTCGATGTAAACTCTTTTTGCTGTGTGTTTGTCGAGATCCGATGAATTGTGGGTTTATGATCAAGTTTATCTATGAATAATATTTGAATCTTCTCTGAATTCTTTTATGTATGATTGAGTTATCTTTTCAAGTCTCTTCGAATTATCAGTTTGGTTTGGCCTACTAGATTGATCTTTCTTGCCATGGGAGAAGTGCTTAGCTTTGGGTTCAATCTTGCGGTGTCCTTACCCAGTGACAGAAAGGGTTGCAAGGCACGTATTGTATTGTTGACATCGAGGATAACAAGATGGGGTTTATATCATATTGCTTGAGTTTATCCCTCTACATCATGTCATCTTGCTTAATGTGTTACTCTGTTCTTATGAACTTAATACTCTAGATGCAGGCAGGAGTCAGTCGATGTGTGGAGTAATAGTAGTAGATGCAGGCAGGAGTCGGTCTACTTGTTATGGACGTGATGCCTATATACATGATCATGCCTAGATAATCTCATAACTATGCGCTTTTCTATCAATTGCTCGACAGTAATTTGTTCACCCACCGTAATACTTATGCTATCTTGAGAGAAGCCACTAGTGAAACCTATGGCCCCCGGGTCTATCTCTTATCATATTTGCTTTCAATCTACTTTTATTTGCATCTTTACTTTTTGCATCTATATTATAAAATATCAAAAATATATTTATCTTATCTTTATTAGATCTCACTTTCGCAAGTGGCCGTGAAGGGATTGACAACCCCTTTATTGCGTTGGTTGCGAGTTCTCAGTTTGTTTGTGTAGGTGCGTGGGACTTTTGAGGGGCCTCCTACTGGATTGATACCTTGGTTCTCAAAAACCGAGGGAAATACTTACGCTACTGTTGCTGCATCACCCTCTCCTCTTCGAGGAAAACCAACGCAAGACGTAGCAAAAAGGATTTCTGGCGCCGCTGCCGGGGAGGTCTTCGCTCAAGTCAAGACATACCAAGTACCCATCATAAACCCATCTCCCTCGCATTTACATTATTTGCCATTTGCCTCTCGTTTTCCTCTCCCCCACTTCACCCTTGCCGTTTTATTCGCCCTCTCTTTCCCAATCTCTTCCTCTCCTTTTTCCGTTTGCCTCCCCGTTGCCATGGCCGAATCAAAAAGAACTAAGGGCCCTTTCCTAGGTTCTAGTACCTTGGATAACCCCTCTATCCTCTCTAAGCTCATGAATAATGATGCTATAGAAAGACCCACCGGGGTCTCCAGCGAGAGCTTGAATAATTTTGATGAGGATGACTCTGGAATTTTTCGCTATTTACTTGATGAGTCTTTCAAAGATGCTTGGGATAGGTTACTAAGGATTCGGGCTAGCTATGTGCCACAATATCGAATTGAAGATTACTTAAAAAGTTTCTATGTTGGCTTGCCCGCTTCTTTTAAAAAAGTTTTAGATTCTATTTTTGAAGGAAGTTTTCTTGAAAGGGATGCTATAGACACTTATGAAAAAATGAAAACCATATTTGGGCACCCTATGAATGATAAGGTTGAATCAACTACTCTCTTGTGCTTTTATCAAAATGAAATTATTAAAGAGATGAAGTCTAGTTTAGAGGCAAAATTCCGTAACGTGCTTAATCTTACTTCTTCCATTAATGGCCATGTGCTTACTTTAAATAGAAAAATGAATGCCATAGAAAGGAGATCCTCCTCTCCGAGTGCCAAAGATGGCACTACTTAGATCTATCTTCGCTTTTATGCCTAACTAGGGGCGTTAAACGATAGTGCTAGTTGAGAGGCAACCCAATTTTCTTTATGTTTTTTGTTTTTGCTCCTGTTTAGTAATAAATCTTGCATCTACCTTCTGTTTAGATGTTTTTTTATCTTTTAATTAGTGTTTGTGCCAAGTAGAACCTATAGGATGACCTACGATGATAGTTGATTTGATTCTGCTGAAAAACAGAAACTTTGCGCGCACGAATATAATTTTGTTAAATCACAGGAACGTGATTTTGTGTTGATTATTTTTGCTGCTGTTCCATAAACAAATTGTCCAGGACTTCCTATTTTGGTAGGATTTTTATAGTTCCAGAAGTTTGCGTTAGTTACAGATTTCTACAGAGTGTTCTGTTTTTGACAGATTCTGTTTCTCGTGTGTTGTTTGCTTATTTCAAGGCATCTATGGCTAGTAAATTAGTTTATAAACCATAAAGAAGTTGGAATACAGTAGGTTTAACACCAAATTAAATAAAGAATGAGTTCATTACAGTACCTTATGTGGTGGTTTTGTTTTCTTTCACTAACGGAGCTTATAAGATTTCCTGTTGAGTTTTGTGTTGTGAAGTTTTCAAAGTTTGGTTAAAGCCTTTATGGACTATGGAATAAAGGGTGGCAAGAGCCTAATCTTGGGGATGCCCATGGCACCCCAAGATATTCAAGAATAGCCAAAAGCCTAATCTTGGGGATGCCCCGGGAAGGCATCCCCTCTTTCGTCTTCGTTCATTGGTAACTTTACTTGGAGCTATATTTTTATTCGCCACATGATATGTGTTTTGCTTGAAGTGTCGTGTATTATATTAGTATTTGCTTTTTAGTTTACCACAATCATCCTTGCTGTACACACCTTTTGGGAGAAGCCTGTTTGATTAGAATTTGCTAGAATACTCTATGTGCTTCACTTATATCTTTTGAGGTTGATAGTTTTTGCTCTAGTGCTTCACTTATATCTTTTAGAGCACGGTGGTGTCTTAATTTTTAAGAAATTACTAGTCTCTCATGCTTCACTTATATTATTTGGGAGTCTTTTAGAACAGCATGGTATTTGCTATGGTCATAAAGTTGGTCCTAGAATGATGAGCATCCAAGTTGGGTATAATAAAAACTATCATAGAAAGTGAATTGGATGCTATGATCAATTTGATGCTTGATAATTGTTTTGAGATATGGAGGTAGTGATATTAAAGTCATGCTAGTTGGGTGATTATGAATTTAAAGAATGCTTGTGTTGAAGTTTGTTATTCCCGTAGCATGCACGTATGGTGAATCGCTTTGTGATGAAGTTGGAGCACAATTTTATTTATTGAGTGTCTTCCCTATGAGTGGCGGTCGGGGACGAGCGATGGTCTTTTCCTACCAATCTATCCCCCTAGAAGCATGCGCGTAGTGCTTTGGTTTTTGATGACTTCTAATTTTTTGCAATAAGTGCATGAGTTCTTTTGATTAATGTTGAGTCCACGGATTATATGCACCCTTTCACCCTTCCACCATTGCTAGCCTCTCTTGTACCGCGCAACTTTCACCGGTACCATACACCTACCATATTCCTTCCTCAAAACAGCCACCATACCTACCTATTATGGCATTTCCATAGCCATTCCGAGATATATTGCCATGCAACTTTCCACCGTTCCGTTCATATGACACGCATTACTTTTATCATATTGCTCTTTGCATGATCATGTAGTTGACATTGTATTTGTGGCAAGGCCACCCTCATAATTTTTCATACATGTCACTCTTGATTCATGGCATATCCCGGTACACCGCCGGAGGCATTCATATAGAGTCATATCTTGTTCTAGCTTTGAGTTGTAATTCTTGACTTGTAAATCCATAAAAGTGTGATGATCTTCATTATTAGAGCATTGTACTAGTGAGGAAAGGATGATGAAGACTATAATTCCCCCACAAGTCGGGATGAGACTTCGGACTTTACAAAAAAAAAAGAAAAAAAAAGAAAAAGAAAAAAAAAATAGAAAGGCCAAAAAGAAAAAAAGGAAGGCCAAAGAAAAAAAGAAAAAAAAGAGAAAAGAAGAAAAAATAAAATGAGAGAAAAAGAGAGAAGGGACAATGCTACTATCTCTTTTTCCACACTTGTGCTTCAAAATAGCACCATGATCTTCATGATAGAGAGTCTCATATGTTGTCACTTTTATATACTAGTGGGAATTTTTCATTATAGAACTTGGCTTGTATATTCCAATGATGGGCTTCCTCAAAATGACCTAATTCTTCGTGAGCAAGCGAGTTGGATGCACACCCACTTAGTTTCTTTTGTTTGAGCTTTCATATATTTATAGCTCTAGTGCATCCGTTGCATGGCAATCCCTACTCACTCACATTGATATCTAATGGGCATCTTCATAGCCCGTTGATACACCTAGTTGATGTGAGACTATCTTCTCCTTTTTGTTTTCTCCAAAACCACCATTCTATTCCACATATAGTGCTATGTCCATGGCTCACGCTCATGTATTGCGTGAAAGTTGAAAAAGTTTGAGATTATTAAAGTATGAAACAATTGCTTGGCTTGTCACCGGGTTTGTGCATGATTAAATACTTTGTGTGATGAAGATAGAGCAACAGCCAGACTATATGATTTTGTAGGGATAACTTTCTTTAGCCATGTTATTTTGAGAAGACATGATTACTTTGATTAGTATGCTTGAAGTATTACTATTTTTTTATGTCAATATGAACTTTTATTTTGTATCATTTGGATCTGAACATTCATGCCACAATAAAGAAAATTACATTGAGAATTATGCTAGGTAGCATTCCACATCAAAAATTTCTTTTTTATCATTTACCTACTCGAGGACGAGCAGGAATTAAGCTTGGGGATGTTTGATACGTCTCCAACGTATCTATAATTTTTGATTGTTCCATGCTATTATATTACCCCTTTTGGATGTTTATGGGCTTTATTTTACACATTTATTTCATTTTTGGGACTAACCTACTAACCGGAGGCCCAGCCCATATTGCTGTTTTTTTGCCGATTTCAGTATTTCGAAGAAAAGGAATATCAAACGGAGTCCAAACGGAATGAAACCTTCGGGAGCGTGATTTTTGGAACAAACGTGATCTAGAGGACTTGGAGTGCAAGTCAAGAAGCAGCTGAGGCCCCCACGAGATAGGAGCCCCCCCCCCCTTAGGGCGCGCCCCCTGTCTCATGGGCCCCTCGGGCGTCCACCGACGTACTTCTTCCTCCTATATATACCTACGTACCCCGAAAACATCCAGGAGCACCACGAAACACAATTTCCACCGCCGTAACCTTCTGTATCCGCGAGATCTCATCTTGGAGCCTTCGCCGGCACTCTGCCGGAGGGGGAATCGACCACGGAGGGCTTCTACATCAGCATCCTTGCCCCTCCGATGAGTTGTGAGTAGTTTACCACAGACCTACGGGTCCATAGTTATTAGCTAGATGGCTTCTTCTCTCTTTTTAGATCTCAATACAATGTTCTCCCCCTCTCTTGTGGAGATCTATTCGATGTAAACTCTTTTTGTGGTGTGTTTGTCGAGATCCGATGAATTGTGGGTTTATGATCAAGTTTATCTATGAATAATATTTGAATCTTCTCTGAATTATTTTATGTATGATTGAGTTATCTTTGCAAGTCTCTTTGAATTATCAGTTTGGTTTGGCCTACTAGATTGATCTTTCTTGCCATGGGAGAAGTGCTTAGCTTTGGGTTCAATCTTGCGGTGTCCTTACCCAGTGACAGAAAGGGTTGCAAGGCACGTATTGTATTGTTGCCATCGAGGATAACAAGATGGGTTTTATATCATATTGCTTGAGTTTATCCCTCTACATCATGTCATCTTGCTTAATGTGTTACTCTGTTCTTATGAACTTAATACTCTAGATGCAGACAGGAGTCGGTCGATGTGTGGAGTAATAGTAGTAGATGTAGGCAGGAGTCGGTCTACTTGTTATGGACATGATGCCTATATACATGATCATGCCTAGATAATCTCATAACTATGCGCTTTTCTATCAATTGCTCAACAGTAATTTGTTCACCCACCGTAATACTTATGCTATCTTGAGAGAAGCCACTAGTGAAACCTATGTTGTATGATTCGAACTGCAACAAATTTTACATTGTCTAAATTTGTGTTGCACCTGAGGCGCGAAAACTACGCCGTGAAATTACACTGTGAAACAAGTCATCCCGTCTACTTCTCTAGAACTAGAAGTTCTTGCTATTTCCCTGCAACAAAAAAGAAAACAATTCTGTAAATTTGCTCCTGATTTCGTTTAGTCCATGCTGATTTTAATGGCAAATCTCATTTTGTGATTGATTAAATTTTCGAGCACCATACTCCCATGATGTAGGTCTACCATATTCTATCGCTGGACTATGCCTTCTACCGGCAGCGCCTGAACAAACCTCAAGTCTCATACGTGTTCCTATTTTTTGCAGGATGCAACAAAAAGCAAGATTCACAAGTTCATATTGTGGATGCTTTTCAGTACATCTACTTCCCGTTGGTAAGTCAAATTTATTCTGTGCTTCCATCTTCCTATAGCAAAAACAGGTGCTTCTGGTTATGCCTGATAATGATGTTGTACACAAAATGGCTTATGGGATATCAGGATAATGTGTATACAAATGTTTTTTGGTTAATATTTTGTATGACCCATTTGACAGAAAGATTCTTGTTATTTGTGGAGTTTATACAACTCTTCTGTCATCATAGATTATTCATGTTGGTAGTCCAGGTGCAAACACAAAATTAAGTTCGGGTGCATCTATGGGGAAGGTTCGCCTAAAAAATAGAGTTTAATTCGGTTAAAAAAGTAAATTTTACTGAAAAAATGTGCTTGAAAGTTCAATTAGAGTCACTAAGAAAGTTCGTACACTTTATTTTCAGGAGTGCACATCTTGCGCGTGCTGCTACTAATCTCAACTTATTGTCCAGTCATACTAGTACTGATGAATATCGAGTTGATGAAAAATGTAGTATTACATGATATTGTAGTACAAGACATTGCGCATGATAGTGCTCAGGCTTGATGGTTAGATATTGTAGTCTCATAAATACATGATAATGCTCCCATGATATATTAGATAACTCATCTCAGCATGATAATTCTGCCATGATTTATATAATTTTGTAAAGAAGGTCTATATGTGCAAGTTATCTGATAAAAGAAAGAAGAAAATCCACTTGCAAATTTAGGGAAACATGTGTACCTTGGTAAAAGTTTACAAAATAAATGCTAGGAGGTTCATTTCACGTTCGTTTAAATGTCTTCAGTGCAAGTGTGGAGGGCCGTTAAGTTCTACTACCAGTCTACGCCAAGTTCAGGGGCATTGCCACTGATGGAATGGACAATGAACCAACGACGTCGGATCATAGGTCGAAGGAGGCCGGGTCAAGGCACCATGACTGGTTGTTGTTGTATGTTGGTGTCGTGCTTGTTGATGTGTTGACTAGCAGATCAATATATGCATGTTGTTTGCTTTTGACATGGTAAATATAAACTATTGGTACAAATTCTAGTTCCTATATCACAAAAGTTCATTGAGAAAAAACATATCAGTTCAATGCATACGTTGTATCTGTTTATCACATATACTTGTGAAAGAGTTCAAAATTTTCTTCCCTTCCTGGAAATTACATGTGATTATTCATTTCTTTTTGGGCAATACAAACAACAATAACTCATTAGGCTTGTATGGCTGAATTTCTTTTCATTTGCTCGTATAACTGGAATGCATCTTTGCTTGTATTATCTCTTGTAACACTAATTAAGATATATATTTTTATGTTGGCATGTATTTAGGTGCGCCCTAGCCGATCACAGCCACCACCGCAGGCCGTTCAACGCCACCTCCGCAGGCGGTTCATCACAAAAACAGTGATCTGGATCCCGCTAGTTCCCACCAGCAACGCCCGTTCGAGCACGCTGTCGCTCTCCTGCTGCAGCGTGGCTCGGCTACTGCACTTGGTGGAGGTTAGAACCTTTCCTCTAGTTTCCTCTAGTTTTGAACTTCATGGATCCTTAGTGCCTGAAAACATTGAACTTACTGATCCTTCCTTCCTCTGTTCACAGTACTTGAATTGGACTGATGAGGAAGATGCATTCTGGGTATATCAAAGCCCGCTGGAGGAGTCACGGGGTTGAGGACCTCCTTCTTAATAGTACAACATCTTGTTTTGTGGCCGGTCGCTCAAGGAGCTGAGTGCAGGCCGCAGTAAGTACATGAGTACTAATATTAGGATATGTATGGTCCCAGTAAGTACATGAGTACCAATTAGCAAGTTTGATGAAAATCTCAGCCTGTACTGATACATTCCAAAAATGTGTTGTGTGTTTTCAGGAAAAAACAACTGATGTCGTCGGCCGTTCTTTGCCATGTACTAAAGGTCAGCTTTCGTCATCTCATCCTCGTATGTCCGTAAATGTTCAACTGCTGCTTGCTTGAGTGTTCGCAAAACAAGACTAATTATAGCATCTTTTCTGTTTGTATGTATTTGGTTGAACTATTTAAATTTTTGAGTGAAGTTCAAACTTCTCGATGTGTGAATGTTGAATTAGGTTCAGTTTTGTATGTAAGAGGTTCAGCCAATTTTTTCTGCTACTGAAACAAATCATTTGACAGGGAGTTCAAACTTGCTGTACAGGAAAGTGCACATCCTATTTCCCACTCTTTTTCTAGTTTTGATCGCACAAACATTTAAAATAAAATGTTCCATCGAGAAGTTCACACACTACCGTATCAAATGTTCAGGCGTCCTTTTCCTTCAAGTTCATATTTTTTTTAAAAAACCCCACCACATTTGGAGTACTCTTTAGTTAAATTTTGTAAAAAGAAAAAAACATCCTGAACAGCAAGGACAGTTCAACAAGAAAACTTGTAGTAGTTCATCAATATGTATCCATTAGAAAAAATCAAGTTATGATGTTAGTCTTGGTATTGATCTTGCTTAAAATCCGAAAACAATCCGACAAAAATCGGAGGAGGAATGCACAACAAGCAAGTCTATCATCGATGGCAAGGTAATGAAGTTCTCCCCTGCTTCCACCTCCATTCGCCGCATCAGAACACCACGCACTACCGTGCTCCCTTATCCCCTGCAGCTCGCCGTGTGCAAGTTCTTCAGTCCAAGTTCTCCGTCGAGCTCGTCTCTTGTTTCATTTTCCTTAACACTCGGTAAGGAAAATGATCGTTCAACTTGAATTATGTTTTGGACTGATTGTTCAAGTTCTTTCGTATAGAAGGTTCAGAAAGTTTTGTTCCTGAAAATGCACTTATTTGGAGTATGCCAATATATATGTATTTCTGAATTTCGCTCTTGAGTAACAGTTCAACATGTATTACGCCATCAATTCATAATGGAAAGGCAGCAAACAATTCAATACTTGTGTGTTAAAAACGTAACAGTATAGAGAAACTTCCGTAGTGGTTCATAAATCGCATTAGTTCTGACTTGGATCCGTTCTTGCCTATAATGCATTGAAAAATCAATTTTTTTGCCTTCGTTAAGGCTTGAGAAGCATGTATCTCGTTTATAATACGCTTTGGCATTTGGTCGATGATATTTATTGCATCCTTCATCACTGATCTTGAGGAGGAGATTCATTTGTGCATTTCTATATTCGTTGTGTAAATCTGTTGATTTTTAATGTTTTAGGGATTTCGGGAGAGTGGAGACCTGGAAGAGCACTTTCAGGCATTATTGGCCATGACAATAAATGATCAAGAAGAGCACTTTCAATAATCCAGGAAGACAACAACAACAACAACAACAACGAGAAAAATGCAATGATGCATCATGCTGACATTGATGAAAAGCTATGATTTTGTGCTCCTGTTTGTTATTATGTCAATGAGAAACCAATACTTCTTTTCTTCAGGTTTCATGTTTTAATTGGTGAGGGATAAACAAAATTTCCTATTCAAGTGGAAGCTCCCAATATATGATGGATGTGGGAGTTATTTTTACATTCACTGTTCGGTGCTTCTCTTTATGTAATGTTTTATGTTTTCAAGTGCTCGATGAAAATTTATGTTCCTAGTAGTTAATGTATTATTGCCTGAGGAGTTCATGTGTTACTGGCAGTAAGTAAACCTATTAATCACTCTCTCAAGTGTGATGAAAAAAATGGGCAGTAAATTGATGAAAAAATATCATCGAGTTCAAAACATGCCGAGACACGTGACAGCCACCCCAGTTCGGGCGTAGTAAGTACCTCAGTACGAGTTAAAAACGGTGGTCCGTTCAGAATAAAAGAAATGGTAGAAATTCAAATTGTAAAGTTCAAGCAAAAAAGGAAACCCCATGAAAATCCTGCTTAGTAAGTACCTCAGTACAAGTCGTGAAATGAGAGAAGTTCAGACCAATGTTGTCAAAAAAATGTTGACTTAAAAAAAAGAAACAAAACAAACACATTTTCTTCTTGAATAAAATATCATTCAGTTCGATAATACAAACCATACAAGTACAGGGGCGACGATACAGTAAACCGTTGAAAACTTACGAGAAAAATATTACCCAAAAAACAGAGCAAAGTCTAGTTAGTGAAAACACGCTTAGTACAAACCCATGCAAGCATCAGTACAAGTACCCTTTTTCGGAACCATTCAAAATTACTCTACAAAAAATAGCTCAGTACAAACATACACATATGTCAGTACGACTACTCTGTTTTTTAGACGAGAAAACAACAAGATCCGTCATGTGGTATTCAAAATTACTCTTAAACAGTTGAGAGATAGAGAAAACGTTCAACATGACTAAGTTTTGCATTTTCGATAGCTATCCAACGGTATATTATTTGCCATATTTCGACAAACTTAAAAAAATCGCGTTCAAAATCAAATTTGACAGTATTCGAATTGGTTTTTAAATCATAAGGAATTAGAAAAACATTTCTATACGAAAAAGTTGCGCATTTTTCATAGCTTTCCAACGTCGTATCATTTGTGTCAATCCGACAAACCGTTTGCAAAAAATTGTGAAAATACGTTTCGCCCAGAATTTTACCGTTTTTCGAATTACTTTTAAATCATATAGAATTAGAAAAAAAATACATATATGGAAGATGCGAATTTTCACCAGCTTTCCAACGCCGTCTTATTTGCTCAATTCCGACAAACGATTTGAAAATTGAGTCCAAAATACGATTCACGTTTTCGGTTTTGAAAAAAACGGTTTTTTCAAAACTGCTCTTAAACCATAATGATTTTGCAAAAACGTTCAATATACTTGAAATATGGTTGTCAAGAGCTTTCCAACGATATATTACACGCCCCGTTACGACAAAAAAATTACAAAAAGTTTTTGAACTAAAGAAGACGATCTGTTAAACACAAGTGAAAGCATCAGTTCAACCGCTTCGAAAACATCAGTATAACCACCTGAGACCGTCAGTTCAAAAAGGGTAACAGAATAGCCCAGATGTATATATGATAGACCACCCCATAGAGGGTTGAGCCAGTTCCCCAAAACCTACCTCTTACAATGACATGCTCGGCCGAGCAGGATGGCTCGAGGAGGCATTTGAGCTGGCCAACGAAGGGCAGATTGAAGGCAGTGAGCCCGTGACGCCCTCATGCTGTGAAGCTCACTGCTGTCAGCTTGCCGGACACATGGGTGCTTAGACCTAGCTGCCAGGGCTGGACACAGAGTGTCAAGAGTTCAACCAAGATGTAGCAGGTGCACTGGTAGTGATGTCAAATGCATAGATCCCAGCGGGCCATACTGACAATGCTGCTATTGTATGGTCGAACATGTAATAGGGATAATTCCATAGGACATATACCTTATATTCTTTCGAGAGTTTATCTTATTGTTTCTAAAAAGAGAAAAATGGTTCTACTAATAGGGATAATTCCATAGGACATATACCTTGAAAGCATTACTTAAAATTAAAAATCCTTTCCCTTTCAACCACCCAGACATATTGTCTAATATTAGCCACACACCATGAGAAAATATTTCTCATTTATACAGAGCCAGTGAGTATCATTTTGCTTGCTGAGATAAAGATCTTTTTTGTAATAAAATGAGCAATTTTGATACATATATTTCTAAAAAACTGAGATAACACTTGAGCTATGATAGAACAAAAATAATGAATTCATAAGATTGTTGAGATTAATTTGTCCACTAATCAAATTCCAGTGTGTGCAGATTAGTTGTTCAATGAATTAACTACGACATCTTATAACATATTTTCAATTATTGTTCTATGGTTTTCAATGAGGTATATAAAAGGCCACTATTCTCTATTCCGCTTTAATTTATATTTAATCAGTTCTTGCAGCTTTTCTTTCAATTTTTGTTGCTCTGGAATGTATCACCTCCTAACAACTCCTATAGTGACCTTCAGTGGACAAGGTAACAGTGCTAGCTAATCTTAGTGGTATGTAGAGATGTTACCTGACAGTCTTTCTTCAATCATCAATCATCGCGACTTAATACACCATATCATGCACAATCAATGTGTGACATGAGTACGGAGTTATGAAGCTTACATGTGTAGTATAGCTAGACTTTTTTGTTCACATACAATGATTATATCGACCTACTTCTACGTAATATATGCATTGTATTAAATGCATTTAGAATTTTTTTATTAATCTGACTTGCTATATCTAGGATTTGATTTATTTTATATTGCCACCAATCCTATATCTTAGAAGTTTTCTATAGAATTGTTGTATCTTAGTTGATATACATAGTTCAAGCATGTCCTTTCTAGCGGACATTTGAAGTGTGATGTATGTTGCAAAGATTCTCACCAATCGCTGTATAATTTGTTTCCAATGGTTTTTTTTTTGCTATTTTCTTATATACGGTAATAAGCAACAAAATCAGTTCGTATGCAGATTTATGTGTGTGGTTCACATTGATATTTGAATATTAATATTGCCATCATTATAATGTGCCCTTCGACGACTAGTTCTAACAATAATTAACATATATCTTAACATCACATAAGACTCCAAAGAATGAGGAAAATGACAAAACCACCGATCAAGAGGCCTCGCCACGACCATGTGTCCAAAAAGATACAACTATTGTTCATCCACCTGTTTAGAGGTAGGGCAGGAATGTTTCCATAATACCATCGTTGTTCATTTATAAATGTTGGAAATATACCCTAGAGGCAATAATAAAGTGGTTATTATTATATTTCTTTGTTCATGATAATCTTTTATTATCCATTCTATAATTGTATTGACCGGAAACTCAAATACATGTGTGGATATATACATAGACAACAACATGTCCCGAGTAAGCCTCTACCGGACTAGCTCATTGATCAAAGATGGCTATGGTTACATGACGTGCCATTTGATAACGGGATCACATCATTGGGAGAACGATGTGATGGACAAGACCCAAACAATAAATGTAGCATATGATCGTATCAAGTTTATTGCTATCGTTTTATGGATGTCAAGTATATGTTCCTATGACCATGAGATCACGCAACTCACTGACACCGGAGGAATACCTTGTCTGTACCAAACGTGGCAACGTAACTGGGTGACTATAAAGGTGCTCTACAGGTATCTCCGAGGGTGTCTCTTGAGTTGGCATGGATCAAGACTGGGATTTGTCACTCCGTATTACGAAGAGGTATATATCTCAGGGCCCAATCGGTAATACAACATCACAATAAGCTTGCAAACAATGTGACTAAAGAGTCTTGTATTACAGAACGAGTAAAGAGACTTGCCGGTAACGAGGTTGAACTAGGGATGGAGATACCAACAATTGAATCTCGGGCAAGTAACATACCGATAGACAAAGAGAACTGCATATGGGATTAGATGAATCCTTGACATCGAGGTTCGACCGACAAGATCTTCATAGAATATGTAGGAACCAATATGGACATCCAGGTCCCGCTATTGGTTATTGACCGTATAGGTGTCTCGGTCATGTCTACATAGTTCTCGAACCCGCAGGGTCTACACACTTAACGTTTGGTGACGATATAAGTGTACTTGAGTTGTTTTTGGTGGTAACCGAAGGTTGTTCAGAGTCCCGGATGAGATCCCGGACATGACGAGTAACTCCAGAATGGTCCGGGGTGAAAATCGATATATAAGATGAAGGGAATTGGAGTCCGAAAGTGTTCCGGGGGTACCGGGTTATGGCCAGGATGATTGAAAGGGGTTTCGGGGGCCCCTGGCAAGTGTTGGGGGGCCTCATGGGCCAAGGGAAGGAGGCACACACCATCCCACTAAGGGGCTGTGTTCCCCCTCACCTCAGCTCACGAGCACCGGGAGGTTTGGTGCGCCCTCCTAGGGCTGCCTCCCCCTTGCTTGGGGGGCAAGGGGGCGAACCAAAACCCTACGCGCCCCCATCTTGGCCGCCACCCCCTAGGGGAAACCCTAGGGGCACCCCTCCTCCTCCCTTCCCCCTATATATAGAGGGGTAGAGGGACGGCAGCCGCACCCCATCTATGCCACGGCGATGCCCTCCCTCTCCCTCGTAGTCCATCTTCTCTCCGCACAGCTTAGCGAATCTCTGTCGAGATTTCTCCACCACCACTGCCACCATGTCGTCGTGCTGCCGGAGGACTCGAACTACTACTTCACCATCGCTCACTGGATTGAGGAGGTGAAGGCATCATCAAGCCGTACGTGTGTTGAACGCGGAGGTGTCGTCCATTCGGCACTTGGATCGGGAGTTCGCGGAACGGATCGTGATTGGATCGCGAAGATGTTCGACTACATCAACCTCGTTTCTTAACACTTCCGCTTAGCGATCTACAAGGGTATGTATATGCAATCTCTCCTCTCGTAGATGTTCATCTCCTAGATTGATCTTGGTGGGTATAGGATTTTTTTTGTTTCCCATGCAACGTTCCCCAACAATAAATAGGGTCTAGCATATTAGTTCCATATCCAAAATTCACCGGGAGTGCTGGCAAGGCAAAAATGACCTAATGTAGGTGTGGTTTTTGCTAAATTTTCTTCCTCTTAACGGGTAGGAGCGCGTGACTGGAACCGAAGCGGAACCAAGCCAGGATAGTAGGCGTAAGGCGGATAAGAGCCGGCGGCAGTGGTGGATCCCCAAAAATGTCTCATAATCTTTGAAATGGGTACACTATTTAGACAAGTCACGCCAATTTTTGTAAGAGATATTCTGCTATAGATATTGTGTACACTGATCATCTATATAGTCACATGTACATTTTTTTGAGGGGGTAGTCACATGTAAACTTGTTAGTCTTGAACTTAACAATATCTACCAAGTAACTTAATACATACTTATACGTCTCCAACGTATCTATAATTTTTTATTGTTCCATGCTATTATTTTACTTGTTTTGGATGTTTATGGGCTTTATTTTACACTTTTATATCATTTTTGGGACTAACCTACTAACCGGAGGCCTAGCTTGAATTGCTGTTTTTTTTGCCTATTTCAGTGTTTCGAAGAGAAGGAATATCAAACGGAGTCCAAACGGAATGAAACCTTTGGGAGCGATCTTTTTGGAACAAACGTGATCCACAGGACTTGGTGTGGAAGTCAAGAAACAAGGAAGGCGGCCACGAGGGTGCCCGACGCGCCCCCACCCTCGTGGGCCCCTCGAGCGTCCACCGACCTACTTCTTCCTCCTATATATACCCATGTACCCCGAAAACATCAGAAGAGACCACGAAAAACTATTTCCACCGCCGTAACCTTCTGTATCCGCGAGATCCCATCTTGGAGCCTTCGCCGGCGCTCCGCCGGAGGGGTAATCGACCATGGAGGGCCCCGTTTTATTTAAAAAAAACATGTTCGGTTTTTTTAAAAACCTAGATTGGTTTTATTTTTTTCGGTTTCTTAATTAACGGACGCTCACCGAACCGTTCGTTTCAAAGGAACGCGTTCGTTAGATTCGCTTACGTTAACTAACGCTCGCTTTTAACTCGTTCGTCGCTTTTCTTTTTTAACCGGATTTAATCCGTTATTTTCGATTTGATTTCAGATCTGATTTTCAAAACTGTTTTATTTCTCGCCGCTTATCGAATCAGGTGATTCAAGCGCCTGGAGTTTCAGAACGAAACCGCCGTTCGACTACCCTACTTTCACAGAGTTTTGCCACTGTGAAATTTTGACCTAATTTCAGATCGCTAAACCGAGACGCTTTCTCTCTCCGATTTCGACTTTCGAATTTGTTTTGATTCGATTCTTTTGCAACCAGGGTTCTTAAGTTGAACTTTCTGGTTAGATCTTTTATTCGAGATTTTCCTGTGCATTAGATGAGTACTTATTGTATGCTTGTTGTTTGTCTGCGTTAGATCACCCGGAGTGCGCCGCTTGTTACTTGAATCTCTAGGACTCATGGATCATCGCAAGGCAAGTAACACTTTGATCATACCCTTCTCATACCCAGTTTTATGCATTAGATCTGTTCCTCAAACACTTGCATGATTAGGATCTAATTAAATTGTGGGTTTGGGAAGTAGATTGAGGTAGTACCTATTACCTGTTTTACTTATGAAACCTTGGGAGTTACTTCTCGCTTGCTTGTTCATGCCATGCTATGCTAGTAGACGTGGATTGGGTGAGTGAATATCCATGACAGATGTGAGATTGTTTAATTACTGGTTTATCTAAGGTGGCAACCTAAACACACATCTGGGTGGATTGAGGCACCTGGTTTCCATCAGACTTGCTGTATTTCTTCTGACCGCCACCCGTGCTCTAAGGGATCATAAGATTATTCAAACTGAAACTTACGTGTGCAGCCACAAGCCAATTATGGGCTCATGCGTAGTTGACTAAGTCGTCACGAACTCTTACGGGTAGGCTAGCTGATGTAGGGGATGTAGGTTGGTACGGTCTACCCACATGTAAGGTGCTAGCGCTTCGAAGACTATGTCTCGGTCATCCGCTTCTCAAACACCATGTAGTGCGAGAACCAAGCGGAGGCGATCGAGTCTTGTGGGGAATAGTCGCAAACCTCTGCAGAGTGTATAAACTAATCATGATTAGCCGTGTCCCCGTTATGGACAATTTGAGTATCCGTACTTGATTATCATGTGAATCTCAACATGTTACTTCTAAATAAAAGTTATTGGGTTTTGATGAGTACTTTTTAATTGGGATTGAGGATGCTGTCAACCATTCTCAATGTTTAACAACCACCATGATAGTTAAATAAAATTATTCCTTTGATGTAGGGAAAATCAGCTTTATGCAAATGTAACTGTAGAGCCTTACCACCAGCCATATATGCATGTAGTATAGGCTTATTCATTCATTGCTCTTTATGTGTTACATTGCCAGATATTCCATGTGTCAACCCGTTTTGGCTGCAACTTTTCACGTTGCAGACTTTTCGCATTTACAGTAAGGTGTTAGGTCGTGGTTCTATACTCGGTGATGCCGTTGGAGTTGATGGACTCGCTTATCTTCCAAGCCTTCCGCTGTTATCATTAGATGGCCTTAAGCCATATTTTATTCAGTTCCTTTGTGGACAACGATGTAATAAGTGTGTGATTGCTACTCTGCTATAAATCCTTCGGCATGTGGTGGTGTCGGATTCTTGATCCAGGGGATGACATCGAGCACGAGCGCTAGATCCATTCGGTCTGGTCGCCCGAGAGAATGGTATCGAGCACACGCTGACCGTAGGACACGACCACTAAGTTAAAGCCATAGATCACTCTCTCTTCCCATTTTCTAACTCCTCGTCTTTTCTACTCTCTTTAGGATGACGGACGCGAAGATCAAGTACACCCAACCGGATTGTGACGCCCTCGATTCAATCGTACACTAATCATGCACGCAAATGTGTACGATCAAGATCAAGGACTCACGGGAAGATATCACAACACAACTCTACAAATAAAATAAGTCATACAAGCATCATAATACAAGCCAGGGCCTCGAGGGCTCGAATACAAGTGCTCGATCATAGACGAGTCAGCGGAAGCAACAATATCTGAGTACGCACATAAGTTAAACAAGGTGCCATAAGATGGCTAGCACAAACTGGGATACAGACGAAGAGGACAGGCCTCCGCCTCGGGATCCTCCTAGGTCACTCCTGGTCGCCGCCGTCGGGCTGCACGTAGTAGTAGGCGCCCGGAGTAGTAGTCGCCGAGGCGGTGGCGTCGATCCTGGGCTCCATCGTCGATTGCAGCAATCGAGTAGAGGTAGGGAAAAGGGGGAACAAGGCAACCGTGAGTACTCATCCAAAGTACTGCAAGCAAGGAGCTACACTACATATGCAAGGATATATGTAAAGGCCATATCGATGGACTGAACTGCAGAATGCCAGAATAGAGAGAAGGCCTAGTCCTAACGAAGACTAGCATCTTCCGGAAATCACCATCTTGTAGCAAACAAGAGGGAAAAGAGTATCATAACTTACAGTAGCAGTAGTGTTATCAACCTCGCCGAGATCCTTTCTCGACTCCTGCGAGAAAGAAATCCCGAGCCATACTATCCAGCTTATTATCACAATCCAAAGCTCATATCCATGTCTCATCTCAAGTAACCAGTTCTAGTTGTATCGATCGATACAACTCCAAGTGTCCGCTATCGTGGGACAGGCTATCGATAGATGTTTTCTTCCCTGCAGGGTGCACCAACTTACCCACCACGCCGCTTAACTCCGCCGGACACACTTTCCGTGGTCATGCCCGCCTCGGTCAAACAATACGCCGCAACCCGACCTAGGCTTAATAGAGAGGCCAGCACGCGGACTAAACCTATGCCCCTGGGGTCATGGGCCATCTCCCGGAACTCCTCAGACGCTATGAGGGCGGCCAAGAAGCAGACCTAGCCTAACAGCGTTCCAGCCCAATCCGGCAAGGCCCGACGCCGACGCCTAATAAGCTTCGGCTGATGTATACGACGCAGAACGCCCATACTTAGCCCACGTGATGGTTAGCGCTATCGGGCCGAGGCCCTTGGATCAAATATCCAAATCGTAGTGGATTAGGAACGCAGCGTAACAAGCGTAACTCACGAAGATGTGACCCGCTGCCCTGCCTCGAGGACTTGTGGCAAGGGCTAGGAATACCCGCCACGCCGTAAGTATCTCGCGGCACCCTCCGTGTCAACCCGCTCCACATCACTGCAATTACACGCTGGTACCCTCGTGGTCGACCCGCCTTTCCAAGTAGCAAAGGTAACAGTCCAAGTAACCGTGAGTCCAAACATCAAGGGAAAACACGAGGAATCACCCCGTGTATTCCACTCAATGTAGTCGCCAAGGTGAACATAAGAGGATTCACCTCGAGGTCCACACTTGAGGGGTTGCACGACAGAGTCGACGAAGTGGTTAAAGAGGAGATCACCCTCGGTGACCACAACCGGATAACTATACTACAGGTTAATATCGGCGTCTGCAGAGGTTTCACCCTCGGTACTCGATAGTAACCTAGTAGTGTCGAGCAACTAAGGGAAGTGATGTGCGTGTCGGGCCTGGTCTTCGATCCCGCTGATCGGTCTTCAATGATGAAGCAGGGCAACAAGGACAAGGTGGGGGTCACCGATGGGCCACTAACCAACCTATACTAAGCAGTTTAGGATAAGGTGTAGGTAACAATAGCAGGTTACAATAAACAGGCTATGCAATGTAATAGGAGCAACAATAACAGAGCAAAATCTAGTGCAAGCAATAAGAGAATGGAATGGGCGATATCGGGATGATCAAAGGGGGCTTGCCTGGTTGCTCGGCAAGAGAGAGTGATCGTCAAGATCAGTAGTCGAACCGCCACCGCAGCGGCCTCGTAGTCATACCAAGAGAAGAGGGGAAGAAACAATGAATACACGATAACAGATGCATAACGATGCATGACATGCCAAGAAGCGATGTTAGGCGTGCCCTAACGTGGTAAGAGGGTACCGGTTTAGGGGAAAGTATCCGGAATTTATCCTGCCCGGACGTCTGTCGATGATGAACCGGAGGAGAAAGTTTGCAGGTTCGATAGGTTAGAGACGTGTGGTGGACGAACGGATCGCGATCCGAATCGCCTCGCTGCTCGAGCAACTTTCATGTTGAAATTATTTTAATCCGGGCTACGGATTAAAAGTTATGATTTATAAAAGGTTTTATTAATTTCTGGAATTTTAATTAATTAATTATTTAATTTCGAAAAAACATTTATGACATCAGCATGAGGTCATGCTGACGTCATCAGCCAACAGGGTTGACTAAGTCAACCCTGCCAGGTGGGTCCCACATGTCATACACTAATAACTTAATTAACCTAATCAGATTGATTAAACTTAGTTAATTAAGTTAACTAATGATTAGCATTAATTAATCCAGGATTAATTAGTTTAATTAATTACCCAATTAATTAGCTAATGATTAGGTTTAACTAATCCAGAATTAATTAGTTTAATTAATTATCCAATTAATTAATTAATTAATTAATTAGTTAATTATTTTAATTACTTTTAATCCATTTTAAATCATTTTTTGATTCTGCTTAAAATAAAACATTTATTTTACGTTTTGGGGTGGGGCCCCTAGTCGAGAACACGTGGCTCAACAGGTGCGGCGTCATGGGAGGGCGGGAGTGCGCCTGCTTTGGCACCTGACCCGGCCTGGTCGGGCGCTGGGCGGCCGAGGTGGCCGATGCCACTGGCGCGCCCGCCAGGCGTAGCAACGCCGGTGAGGGGGCGACGGAGGCAGTCAAGGGCCCGGGCGAAGGGGATCGGGAGTTGGACGGGCGGCGAGAGTTCGCGAACAGGGAGGAGGAGGCGGGCTCGGGGCGGAGGGGGATCGAGGAGCGCGGGGGGGGTCGGGGCTGCGCCTCGGCGCCGACGAGATCGCCGACGGGGAGGAGAAGGAAGGGGGAGAGGGAGGCGCGGTGGCCGGGGCGGGCCGAGCCGACGAGGCCACGGGCCGGATCCGGCCTGGGCGAGAGGAACACGGGAGGGGCGGCGGAGGGGACCGGAGGGGACCGGAGAGAGGGGGCCGCCAAGCGGCACGGCCGGAGCCGACGCCGACGAGGGAGAGGGAGGAGGCGCAGGCCTCACCGGGTTCATGGGGTCTCGGGCTGGCTTGGTGGAGCCTGGGCAGTCCGGGAGGGAGGAGGCGGGAGGCACGCCGGCCGAGGGGCGACGGGTGGCGCTGGGCGCCGAGGTCCGCCTCGGCCTCGGTGGGGGCAGGAGGAGAGGGCAGGGCCTGCCCGGGCGGTGTGGAGGAGGAGGGAGAAGTGAGGCGGCGGGGCGGCGTGGGAACGGCGGCGAGGGAGGGGGTCGCCCGCCGGGGAGGCGGGTTCGGTGGCGCCTGCCGATCCCGATTGATCGGGAGAGGGAGGGAGAGGCGACGGGGGGGGGGAGGGAGCGAGAGGGGCTAGGGTTTCTCGGGTGGGATAAGGGAGAGGGGGGGGTTGGCCGGTGGGCGGGCCTGGTGGCCCATGGGGCTGGCCTGTGGGGGGAGATGGGCCAAGGGGAAGTGGGGAGGGGGCGGCTGTTGGGCGGTGGGGTTTATCCCCCCAGCTTTTATTTTCTTTTTTTATTTTTATTTTATTTTTTTAAACAGCTTCAAACAACGATTTGTTTAAATAATGTAACCGGGATCCGGCGTTACAAATCTCCTCCATTACAAGAAATCTCGTCCCGAGATTTAGGAGGTAGAAGGAAAGAGGGGGATATTCATCTCGTAGACGATCCTCGCTCCTGTGTGGCTTCATCTTCGAGTGATTCACCATCGGACTTTGAGGAATTTGATCGCCTTCGGCGTGTGCGGCGTTCAGCTTGGTCGAGAATGCGGACCGGATGCTCTTTATAGGAGAGGTCCTGTTGCAATTCGAGCACTTCATGGTCCATCGCCGGATTGGGTCCTTGAAGCAGCGACGGAGTTGGGACACGTGGAACACATCGTGAACCCGAGAAAGGTTCAAGGAAGCTCCAGCTGATAAGCCACTTTTCCACGCCTTTCCGAATAGTGAAGGGGCCAATATAGCGAGGAGCTAGCTTGCCCTTGATTCCGAGCGGTGAGCACCTTCATTGGTGTAACGCGAAGATAGGCCTTTTCGCCAAAGTTGATAGACCATGTCCTTGTGATGACGGTCATAATTACTCTTTTGACGCGATCGAGCAGTCTTGAGATTCTCGCGAATAATGCGGACTTGTTCTTCGCATGTTGGATAATATCCGACCAAGAGTGGACGCTCCCGCTTCGACCAGTTCGGAGGGGTTCGCACTTTCGTCCATATAACACTTCAAGGGGGCCATCTTCGACTAGCTTGAAAGCTATTATTATAAGAGAACTCAGATACGGAGAGATTCCTCCCATTTCTTGCCGAAAGAGACGACACAAGCTCGAAGCATGTCTTCGAGAATTTGGTTGACACGTTCAACTTGCCCTTGAGACTGCGGATGAAAAGCAGTACTGAAAGATAAATGAGTCCCCATAGCTTCTTGAAACTTGCCCGTAATCTTGAAGTGAATAAGCTGCCACGGTCCGAATCGATAACCAGTGGAATACCGTGAAGTGAAACAATTCGACATATAGAGCGTTGCCGGTGGCTAGCAAAGGATCGCTTCTTCGACCGCCGTAAATGTGCAACTTTAGAAAGCCGGTCAATGACGACAAGAATAGCATCATTACCTTTCTGCGATTTGGGAAAACCAGGACTAAGTCCATTTCAACATGGTCCCATTTCCATTCGGGAATAGAGATAGGCTGCAGAGTTCCAAAGAGGCCTTTGATGTTCTCGCTTTGATACGACGGCAAACGCCACACTCGTAAACATAGCGAGCAATGTCCTGCTTCATATTAGACCACCAGAATCTCTGACGAATGTCTTGATACATCTTGGTACTGCCAGGGTGGATACATAGAGGCGTATCATGAGCTTCTTGCATAACCTTCTGAGTCATATCCAGGTTGTCCTGCTTGCAAGGTACCACTAGGCGGCCTTTGAAGTACAAGGCGCCATCATTAGCAATAGTGAAGGATGAGGGATTTCCTTTCCTGACGTCTTGTTTAAGCTTGTAGACCTCAGAGTCAGATCCCTGCATTGTCTTTATGGTGCCCAAGAGATCGGGTTCAACAGCCAGGGTAAAGAGGGATCCCTGGGGAACAACACGGAGATTCATCTTGCGGGACTCCGGAGGAGGGGGAGCGAGTGCACCCGGAGGAACAATATGGAGGTTCAGCCTGCTGAATTCTTCAACAAGTGAGGGCTGAACTTTGTGAACCTGAAGGTGGTTGCAGTAAGACTTGCGGCTCAAGGCATCAGCCATCACATTAGCCTTGCCTGGCGTATAGGAAATTCCCAAATCAAAGTCTGCAACAGTCTCCATCCATCTCTGCTGACGGAGGTTCAGGTCTGGCTGAGTAAACAGATACTTCAGACTTTGGTGGTCAGTGTAGATCTCGCAACGATTACCGAGAAGGTAATGTCGCCACTGCTTTAGCGCATGAATGACAGCAGCAAGTTCGAGGTCGTGAACTGGGTAGTTCTCCTCGTGAGGGCGAATCGTCGAGAGGCATAAGCAACCACTTTGCGATCTTGCATTAGGACACCGCCTAATCCTTGACGGAAGCGCCGCGATAAATGACGAAGTCCTTCTTAGTATCGGGAGGAGCTAGCACTGGGCAGTTGTCACTTGTCTTTGAGTTCCCGAAACTTTCCCGACACTTATCATCCCATTGAACTTGACGCCTTTATGCAATAGATTAGTCGAGGTCGGCAATCTTGGAGAAGTTCTCACTTAATCGACGGCAATAGTGGCGAGACCGAGAAAACTTCGACTTGCTTAACGCTCTTCGGAGGAGTCCAATCGAGAATAGCCTGAACTCGCTCAGGGTTGACGGCAATACCATCCTTAGAAATGACATGCCCAAGATAGGTTACTTGGAAGCCGAATTCACATTTGGAGAACTTGGCATAGAGTTGATGCTCGTAGCTTTTCCAAAGACAAGACGAAGATGTTCAGATGTTCTTCTTCATTCTTAGAATAGATCAGATATCATCCAGATAAACCACGCATTTAACTTGTCGAGGTAATCCATGAATATATAGTTCATCGACGAGAGAAGGTGGCTGGAGCATTGGTTGCCGAAGACATGACGGTGTACTCGTATGAACCATAACGAGTCACAAATGCGGTCTTGGGGATATCCTCCTCACGAACACGGATCTGGTGGTAACCCAACCTCAAGTCGAAGTTTCGAGAACACCGACGAACCAGCCAGCTTGATCATAAAGATCATTGATCCGAGGAAGAGGATACTTATTCTGAATGGTAGCTTGATTTATAGGACGGTAGTCTTGAACCAATCGGTTTGTCCCATCCTTCTTCTTGACAAAGAGAGAAGGTGCTCCCCAAGGTGAGCAACTTGGGCGAATGAAACCGCTTTGAAGAGATTTGTCGATTTCTCCTTTAGCTCAAGGAGTTCATGCGCGCGGCATCTTGTAGGGACGCTTGGCTATAGGAGTGGTGCCTGGTTTCAAGTCGATGACGAATTCGACAGCCCTAGCAGGGGGAATCCCTGGAAGTTCTTCAGGAAAGACGTCTTGGAAATCGCAAACGACAGGAATGTTTTCAATTCCCTCGAGGGTGCGGCGCTCAATGCATTCAATGCATAGAGCCTTGCCTCGCATTTTGAACCGCATTTAGCATTGCAGCCACGATTTCATCGAAGGGTGCAGCAGATGGACGGTCTTAGTGGCGCAAACGATTGTCGCCGATGCTTTCAACCAATCCATCCCCAAAATGAGGTCAATGCTACAAGACTTTAGCACGATAGGAGAGACAAGGAATTCCATTCCTTCGATTTCAACGGGACGCTGCTGCAAATCATGGAAGTCCGACATTGGCCCGCTGGGTGTGTACTAATAGCGAAGCATTCATGTCTTCGCTTAAGGCCATGCATGAATGCAAAATCTTCAGACATGAATGAATGTGATGCTCCTGAATCGAATAAAACAGATGCAGGTACTGAATTTACGAGAAGGGTACCCATCACAGTAGCAGGCTGGTCCTGAGCTTCGTTCAGTTCAACGTGGTTGGCCTGAGCTTTCCCATAAGACTTGCCAGTGTTGTTGCGGTTCTGGTTGTTTCCACGGCCAGCTGCTGGAAGGGCCACTGATTCGCTCTGGTTGCAATTCTAGCACGGTGCCTCGCTGTCCGCACCAAGCATAAGCCATTATTGGGAGTGGGAACAGGAGCATGGGGTGGCGGAGCTGGAAGCTTCGGCTGCTTAGTTGTAGGCAGACGAGGTGTAGCATAGTTCTGCTTCGAAGCAGATGCATTGGGCTGGTACATGCTATTGGGAATCCATATCTTGCGCTTCGAGAGGACGGGCCCAAGATGAGCCGTGTCACGGTTGCGCTGTTAGAGCTCGTATTCCTGCAGACCAGTTTCGACATTGATAGCTTTGTTCACCAAGGTGGCGAAATCAGCAAAGTCGCACTAGAAGTGCGAGCTTGATGTCGCCTTGAAGTCCGCCACGGAACTTCTCTTGTCTGCGGCATCGCTTGCAATATCCTCTTCAAAGATAGCGAGACAAGTCCAAGAACTCTCGCCGATAGGCTTCAACAGTCTTGTTGCCTTGGGTGAGGTTATGGAACTCACGCTTCTTCCGGTCCATGACCCTTGAGGAATGAAGCGGGCGCGAAGGCAGCTGGAAGTCCGCCAGTGATGAGTGTCCCAACCGGCAGAGTACGACGGTGGCTGTCCCACCATTGAGCTCGGGTCCCTTCAGAAGAAGGAAGCAAAGGTGACATAGTTGGCGGGGGTACATTAGCGCACTCCATCTCATAGGTGATGTCACGGAGCCGCCATCAAGATCCAAAGGCTGAGTTGAGCTGCGGTACACGCCGGGGTTCAGCGTATGAATTCCTCGCAGAGTTGTCCCGCTTGGGTGCTGGTTCATATTGGGGCGGGGAACTGAGCCATCATGTTCTCCATGAACTGGCGATTCATCTCGAGCTGTTGGATCATACCAGCCATGTACTCAGGCGGTGGTGGAAGGTCGGCAGCACGACCACGACCTGCTGGCCTAACCATCCTGCTATTATATAACAGGGGTAGTTCAGCATTTGAGAAGATAAGCAAGAGACAAGAATCATTCATGATGAAACAGGCATAAAGAAAACAGCATGATGGAAACTACATAGTAGTTGGCATATCTTACAAAAGGTATCATGCAAAGAGTTCGATACATAGAGTCCAGTACATAGACTACTACAACATAGGCGGCACGCAGCTCATGGCGAATACATCAAACACTAACAAGCAAGTTCACATCAGTCCCACGCGGTATCGCGGAGGTAGTCAGTAGCCCGAAAGCTGGTAGTGCGGCAAAGGATAGTCCTCCACGCTGCTGACCCGAGGGCGCGGATACTCGGTGCTGAATCCGACGCCCGTGTGGCGTGAAAGGGCCAAGTCGCGGAGAGTAGCCTCCCACGCCCGCCAACCAACTCCCCGGGCATCACGGTCCTGGCGGGGTAGATCGCAGAACGCCGCAGCTCTCCGAACGGACAAAGGGTGCATCAGCGTCGAGCACGGTAGAGGTGCCGACGGGTGATGTACAACTCGTGGCGAAGAGCTCGGTTAGCTCGATCCAGCCCATCAGCATGCGTAACAAAGTTCGATGGTGGAAAGGCTCTCGGTGACAATGGTGTAGGCAGCAGTAGTAACCTCCTCACCAACATCGACGCGATAGCAATGTGCTCAAGGGGAGGTGTCCAACTCGATACTCGCACGAAGACGTGTCGGTGCAGCATAAGCAGCATCGTGGACTGCCATATCGATAGTCACTCCAACACCATGTGCGTGTGCAGCACAAGAGTGGACTCTGTACTCCGAGAGTAGAGGTGGACGATGGCGCTGATCGCTCCCTGGTTGTAGTCCCGGTACTCCTCATAGACGGTGTACTGGGTGCCAGCGATAACCCGATAGGTCATCATCTCAGCTAGCACCGCAGTGATCCCGAGGCACCAATGGCCGTCGTGTGGCGCACGACCTGCCTCGTGGGTTCCATCTGAAAACAAAGACGCTTCAAAGGAGTCAATGACAAGGTGGAAATTGCTCAAATACAATTCCAAAGACAACTAAGGCTATATCCATCTTCGGGTGAAAGCGGTCACGGATCCTAGTGATAGTTAGTAAAATCGCTTAACCCGAGTAGAAGAGAGTTCAGAGCCCGCAGTAAAGGTCGAGGAGTAAAAGATCCTAATACCACCCGATGGCGACGTGGGCCCGTAAGGCACACAGCCAAGTTAGTAAAAGTTTTGCAATGTCTAGACTCGACTTCGCCAAGGAGTGTGGAAGGGGATTCCTACAGCAATGGTTCGATATCAACTTCAGACGCCCTCGATTCAATCGACAGACACTAATCATGCACGCAAATGTGTACGATCAAGATCAAGGACTCACGGAAGATATCACAACACAACTCTACAAATAAAATAAGTCATACAAGCATCATAATACAAGCCAGGGCCTCGAGGGCTCGAATACAAGTGCTCGATCATAGACGAGTCAGCGGAAGCAACAATATCTCGAGTACGTATATAAGTTAAACAAGGTGCCATAAGATGGCTAGCACAAACCGGGATACAGATCGAAGAGGACAGGCCTCCCGCCTGGGATCCTCCTAGGTCACTCCTGGTGGTCGCCGCCGGGCTGCACGTAGTAGTAGGCGCCCGAGTAGTAGTCGCCGAGGCGGTGGCGTCTCGATCCTGGCTCCATCGTCGATTGCAGCAATCGAGTAGAGGTAGGGAAAAGGGGGAACAAGGCAACCGTGAGTACTCATCCAAAGTACTGCAAGCAAGGAGCTACACTACATATGCAAGGATATATGTGTAAAGGCCATATCAAGGACTGAATGCAGAATGCCGTAATAGAGAGAAGGCCTAGTCCTAACGAAGACTAGCATCTTCCGAAATCACCATCTTGTAGCAAACAAGAGGAAAAGAGTATCATAACTTACGAGTAGCAGTAGTGTTATCAACTCGCCGAGATCCTTTCTCGACTCCCCGAGAAAGAAATCCCGAGCCATACTATCCAGCTTATTATCACAATCCAAAGCTCATATCCATGTCTCATCTCAAGTAACCAGTTCTAGTTGTATCGATCGATACAACTCCAAGTGTCCGCTATCGAGGACAGGCTATCGATAGATGTTTTCTTCCGCAGGGTGCACCAACTTACCCACCACGCCGCTTAACTCCGCCGACACACTTTCTGTGGTCATGCCCGCCTCGGTCAAACAATACGCCGCAACCCGACCTAGGCTTAATAGAGAGGCCAGCACGCCGGACTAAACCTATGCCCCTGGGTCATGGGCCATCTCCCCGAACTCCTGACGCTATGAGGGCGGCGGAAGCAGACCTAGCCTAACAGCGCTCCAGCCCAATCCGCGCAAGGCCGCCCGGACGCCGACGCCTAATAAGCTTCGCTGATGTATACGACGCAGAACGCCCATACTTAGCCCACGGATGGTTAGCGCTATCGTGCCGAGGCCCTTGGATCAAATATCCAAATCGTAGTGGATTAGGAACGCGCGTAACAAGCGAACTCACGAAGATGTGACCCGCTGCCCTGCCTCGAGGACTTGTGGCAAGGGCTAGAATACCCGCCACGCCTGTAAGTATCTCGCGGCACCTCCGTGTCAACCCGCCTCCACATCACTCGCAATTAAGCGCGCTGGTACCCTCGTGGTCGACCCGCCTTTCCAAGTAGCAAAGGGTAACAGTCCAAGCAACCGTGAGTCCAAACATCAAGGGAAAACACGAGGAATCACCCCGTGTATTCCACTCAATGTAGTCGCCAAGGTGAACATAAGAGGATTCACCGAGGTCCACACTTGAGGGGTTGCACGACGAGTCGTGACGAAGTGGTTAAAGAGGAGATCACCTCGGTGACCACAACCGGATAACTATACTACAGGTTAATATCGGAAGTCTGCAGAGGTTTCACCCTCAGACTGATAGTAACCTAGTAGTGTCGAGCAACTAAGGGAAGTGATGTGCGGTGTCGGGCCTGGTCTTCGATCCCGCTGATCGGTCTTCAATGATGAAGCAGGGCAACAAGGACAAGGTGGGGGTCACCGATGGGCCACTAACCAACCTATACTAAGCAGTTTAGGATAAGGTGTAGGTAACAATAGCAGGTTACAATAAACAAAGCTATGCAATGTAATAGGAGCAACAATAACAAGAGTAAAATCTAGTGCAAGCAATAAGAGAATGGAATGGGCGATATCGGGATGATCAAAGGGGGCTTGCCTGGTTGCTCGGCAAGAGAGAGTGATCGCCAAGATCAGAGTCGAACCGCCACCGCAGCGTCGGCCTCGTAGTCTACCAAGAGAAGAGGGGGAAGAAACAATGAATACACGATAACAGATGCATAACGATGCATGACATGCCAAGAAGCGATGTTAGGCGTGCCCTAACGTGGTAAGAGGGGTACTGGTTTAGGGGGGAAAGTATCCGGAATTTATCCGGCCCGGACGTCCGTCGATGATGAACCGGAGGAGAAAGTTTGCAGGTTCGATAGGTTAGAGACGTGTGGTGGACGAACGGACTGCGATCCGAATCGCCTCGCCGCTCGAGCAACTTTCATGTTGAAATTATTTTAATCCGCCACGGATTAAAAGTTATGATTTATAAAAGGTTTTATTAATTTCGGAATTTTAATTAATTAATTATTTAATTTCGAAAAACATTTATGACATCAAGATGAGGTCATGCCGACGTTATCACCAACAGGTTGACTAAGTCAACCCCGCCAGTGGGTCCCACATGTCATACACTAATAACTTAATTAACCTAATCGATTGATTAAACTTAGTTAATTAAGTTAACTAATGATTAGCATTAATTAATCCAGATTAATTAGTTTAATTAATTACCCAATTAATTAGCTAATGATTAGGTTTAACTAATCCGTAATTAATTAGTTTAATTAATTATCCAATTAATTAATTAATTAATTAATTAGTTAATTATTTTAATTACTTTTAATCCATTTTAAATCATTTTTTGATTCTTTAAAATAAAACATTTATTTTACGCTTTGGGGTGGGGCCCCTAGTCGAGGGCACGTGGCCCCAACGGGTGCGGCGTCATGGGAGGGGCGGTGTCGCCTGCTGGCACTGACCCGCCCTTGTCGGGGCTGGGCGGCCGAGGTGGCGATGCCACGGCGCACCACAGCCAAGCAGCAACGCCGGTGAGGGGGCGACGGAGGCCAGTCTGGGGCCCGGGCCAAGGGGGATCGGGGGTTCGGACGGGCGGGCGAGGAGTTCACGAACGGGGAGGGAGGGAGCGCGGGCCTGGGCGGGGGGGGGGGATCGAGGAGCTGGGGGGGTCAAGGGCTCACGGCCACGACGAGATCGCCGACGGGAGGAGAAGGAAGGGGAGAGGGAGGCGCGGTGGCCGGGCGGGCCGAGCCGACGAGGCCACGGGCCGGATCCGCCTGGGCGAGAGGGAACGGGGAGGGGCGCTGGAGGGGACCGAGAGAGGGGGTCGCCATGGCGACGGCCGGAGCCGGACGCCGACGAGGGAGAGGGAGGAGGCGCAGGCCTCACCGGGTTCAAGGGGTCTCGGGCGCTGGCTTGGTGGAGCTCGGGCAGTCCGTGCGGGAGGGAGGCGGGAGGCACGCCATGGAGGGGGCGACGGTGGCGCCGGGCGCCGAGGTCCGGCTCGGCCTCGGTGGGGGGCGCATGGAGGAGAGGGAGGCCTGCCCGGCGGTGTGGAGGAGGAGGGAGAAGTGAGGCGGCGGGGCCGGGCGTGGGGAACGGCGGGGGGGGGGGCCGTCGGGGAGGCGGGTTCGGTGGCGCCGCCTGATCCCGATTGGATCGGGAGTGGGAGGGGAGGGGGCGACGGGGGGAGGGGGAGCGAGAGGGGCTAGGGTTCTGGGTGGGGATAAGGGAGAGGGGGGGTTGGCCTGGCTGGGCACTGTGGCCCATGGGGCTGGCCTGTGGGGGAGGAGATGGGCCAAGGGGGAAGTGGGGGGGGGGGCTCTTTGGGCGGTGGGGGTTTATCCTCCCAGCTTTATTTTTTTTTTTTTTTTTAAACAGCTTCGAAACAACGATTTGTTTAAATAACAGAACCGGGGATCCGGGCGTTACACGGATGAAGGCACACCTTTTGGATTTCACTTGAAGGAAGTTACTAAGTACTGAACATTGATTACCAAGTTTCACCGAACTTTCAACGCCACTCTGCTCAAGAGGAGCGCCACGCTCCAGAAGGACATTCGCCCCAATCACCAAGCCAATAGATAGTGTTTTCAATGCACCACTTGAGTCCGGAAAGAGCATGGCAGCTCACATCACCATGGGACGATTGGAGAAGTTTATCAAGAATATCTCAAGGACACCATCTACCAGATTTATGGACGCCGAGATGACAACTGGACGTCGTCAACACCAAGAAAGATAGATCCATTGCAGCATTCATCCAGAGTTAAATCAGCACATTCGACGCCAGAGAATCAAATGTGCAATGACATGTTGGAGTTGCGTAAGACGAAGGAAAGGATCATCGAATTGGAAGAAGAACTAAAGACTACACGCAAGGACTACATGGACGAGATCGTAGCTCGCAAGACACAATAACGACCTTAAGTACGAGATCAAGAACTCAAGAAGAAGTTGGCGCCAGAATGGAGACCAGTATGTCGAACACCAAATCGACTACATCAACATCGACGACACCGATTCGGATCCAAGTGAACCCGATTTTGAAGACGAAGTCGAGCAGACATCATGGAGTCTTCCACCGTTCAAATTAGTAGAAGTCCCCACATATTAGTAGTATTCCTCCATGTAAACCATTATAGTACACGCACTTTTGCGATAGTTAGATCGTTGTAAGCCCTTGTTTGATTGAATGAAGTGATTTTGTGTGCATTTGCTCATGTGCATTTGGGTAGTGATTCCCTTAGACCTCATTCTATTCTACATTCTCTTCTTTTCTAAACCCATCAGATGCCTCCGAGACGCGACCCCGGATTCGTTTTCCCGCCAGAGATCACCCAATTGATTCAGCAGCAGAACACCCTGATTCAAACATTGGTGCAGAACAACAACAACAACAACAACAACAACCCACCGCCACCACCACCACCTGCGGATCATTTGACTCGTTTCCTTAGACTGAATCCGCCGGTGTATTCCAGTAGCACCGAGCCAATTGTAGCAGATGACTGGCTTCGCAAGATAGGAAGGGAGCTGACCACTGCAGGATGCACAGATGGTGAAAGAGTGAAGTTTGCAGCACATCAGCTTGAAGGACCCGCAGCAGCATGGTGGGAGAATTTCACCGCCACTTATCCCGTAGACACTGTCACATGGGACCAGTTTCAGCAAGCTTTTCGCACAGCCCATGTTTCAGCAGGAGCCATGGCCATGAAGAAGCGTGAGTTTCGCAACTTACGCCAAGGAGGAAGGACTGTTGGCAAGACGTGGATGACTTTAGCAAATTAGCACGTTATGCCCCGGATGACGCTACACAGATGCAGCTAAACAGGAGAAGTTTCTAGAAGGACTGAATGACGAGTTCAAGATGCCGTTGATGGTAGCAAGTTTCAACAACTACCAGGAGTTAGTAGACCGAGCTCTCATGATTGAAGGAAAGTAGCAGCATTGGAAATTCAGTCGATAATCGATGGAGAAAATCGAGAAGCCCAAAAGCAGATAAGGAAGTTGCCTCTATAAAGGAGAAAATGAGCAAAGGAAAAGCTAAAGGATTTCGTGAGGATGAGCACGATACCCTATGGTTTGAAGACCGTGTTTATGTGCCAAATGACCCGTAGATCAGAAGTTGATTTTACAAGAAGCCCATGATTCACCCTATTCGATTCACCCAGAAATACCAAGATGTATTTGGATTTGAAGAATATTTTCGGTGGACCGAATGAAGAAGGATATTATGGAGTATGTAGCAGTTTGCGTATGTATGTCGAAAGTAAAGGCGGAACATCGGTTAGCCAGCAGGATTGTTACAACCATTGCCGATACCGAATGGAAGTGGATAAACTAGGTATGGATTTCATCACAGGTTTGCCAAAGACCCGCTCAGATATGACTCGATTTGGGTCATAGTCGAATCGTTTGACCAAGGTAGCTCATTTCATTCCAGCCAAGACTACCTATAGCAGTGCTAAGTTGGCAAAGATATACATGACCAGAATTGTGTGCTTACACGGAGTTCCGAGGAGCATTGTATCGCATGAGGAACCCAGTTTACTTCAAATTTTGGAACCAGTTGCACGAAACATTGGGAACCCGATTGGAATTCAGCACAGCTTTCCACCCACAGACCGATGGACAGACTGAGAGAGTCAATCAGATTTTGGAAGATATGCTGAGAGCTTGTGCACTAGATTACGGATCTAGTTGGGACGATAATTTGCCGTATGCAGAATTTTCCTACAACAACAGTTACCAAACCAGCTTAAAGATGGCACCTTTCGAGGCTTTGTATGGAAGAAGGTGCAGGACACCGTTGTCATGGGATGAAACTGGAGATCGTCAGTTGTTTGGACCAGATTTGATTAAGGAGTCTGAGCAGAAAGTTAAGTTGATTCGAGACAGGCTCAAGGTAGCCCAGTCCAGACAGAAGAGCTATGCCGATTCAAAGCGCAAAGCGATTGAGTACGAAGTTGGAGACAGAGTATATCTCAGAGTATCCCCGCTCGAGGAGTGAAGCGCTTTGGAGTTAAAGGAAAGTTAGCACCCGCTTCGTTGGACCATATAAGATTTTGCAACGCATGGGAGAAGTTATGATAAGTTGGAACTGCGTAAGGACTGTCAGAGTTCATGATGTATTCCATGTTTCTCAGCTTGAAGAAATGTCACCCGAGATAGCAGAGGTACCGTTAAGAGACACAAGTACACCGGAGGCAATTCAGTTGAAGGATGACTTGACATATGAGGAAAACCGTTAAGATTCTCGATTATGCCAGCAGAGTTACCCGCAGCAAGGTTATCAAGTTTTGCAAAGTTCAAAGGAGCCACCACACCGAGGATGAAGCCACCGGGAAAGAGAGGAAGTTTTGCTTAAGGACCACCTCACCTATTTTCTAGCCAACCCGAATCTCGAGGGCTAGATTCATCTTAAGGGTTTGTAACATCCCAAATTTTCAATTTGGAATGTTATACATTAGGTCATCATGCATATCATATTTTTTCGCATTTTTCCGATCCTAGAAATTTCACGCAACTCAAGGACCCTCGGAGAGAGTTGAAGTTTCATAATTTTCATATTTGGGATCTCTCAAATTTTGAAAATAGGATCATTGGATTATTTAAATTATCTTCATAAAGTTTTCCTACAAAAATATCTTGAGAGGGAATAATATGACTTTCCCAAACAATTAGGAAAATGAAGATATTATAAATAAACCAAATTTGGGTTTTGAAGATTTATTTTGCTTAGGCAAAATGAGCATTTAAAAAAATATTATGCATGTATTTTGTTTTAAAGTTCATTTTGTTCGACTCATTTTAGGAGTCGGAGAAAATTTGTTTTAATTTATTTGGAGTTCATTTGATATTTATTTTATTTGTTTTGATTTAATTTAAAAAAAAACATACCGACCGAGGCCCAGCCGGCCAGCGCCAGCCAGCCCAGCCCAGCCGCCCCTGCCCATCTCCTCTCCCTCCCGCCTCAGCGCCGAACCTCTGCTCGGCGGCGCGCGCCGCCCGCCCAGAGTCCGCCTGACCCGACTCCCCTGGCCCCTCCCAAGCCACCCGGCCGCCTCCCCCGGCCCCTCTCTCTCACCCCAACCCGCCGGAGCCGCCACCACCCGCCTCGGCTGGCCCGCTGCCGCTGAACGCCATTGCCGCCCGGAGCCCTCGCCGACCCCGCCGCCACCTGCCGAGCCCCGCTGACCCGCTGACCTCGCCGGCGAAGAGCCGCCGGAGGTAGCCCTGCCCCGCCGCCGATTCGGTTTTCCCTCGACCGATCCGGTTTATTTAAAAAACATGTTCGGTTTTTTTAAAAAAACCTAGATTGGTTTTTTTTCGGTTTTCTTAATTAACGGACGCTCACCGAACCGCTCGCTTCAGTGAACGCGTCGTTAGATTCGTTCTGTTAACGAACGCTCGCTTTTAACTCGTTCGTCGTTTTTCTTTTTTTAACCGGATTTAATCCGTTATTTTCTGATTTGATTTCAGATCTGATTTTCAAAACTGTTTTATTTCTCGCCGCTTATCGGAATCAGGTGATTCAAGCGCCTGGAGTTTCAGAATTAAACCGCCGTTCGACTACCCTACTTTCACAGAGTTTTGCCACTGTGAAATTTTGACCTAATTTCAGATCGCTAAACCGAGACGCTTTCTCTCGAGTTTCGACTTTCGAATTTGTTTTGATTCGATTCTTTTGCAACCAGGGTTCTTAAGTTGAACTTTCTGGTTAGATCTTTTATTCGAGATTTCCCTGTGCATTAGATGAGTACTTATTGTATGCTTGTTGTTTGTCTGCGTTAGATCACCCGGAGTGCGCCGCTTGTTACTTCGAATCTCTAGGACTCATGGATCATCGCAAGGCAAGTAACACTTTGATCATACCCTTCTCATACCCAGTTTTATGCATTAGATCTGTTCCTCAAACACTTGCATGATTAGGATCTAATTAAATTGTGGGTTTGGGAAGTAGATTGAGGTAGTACCTATTACCTGTTTTACTTATGAAACCTTGGGAGTTACTTCTACGTTTGCTTGTTCATGCCATGCTATGCTAGTAGACGTGGATTGGGTGAGTGAATATCCATGACAGATGTGAGATTGTTTAATTACTGGTTTATCTAAGGTGGCAACCTAAACACACATCTGGGTGGATTGAGGCACCTGGTTTCCATCAGGACTTGCCTGTATTTCTTCGGACCGCCACCCAGGCTCTAAGGGATCATAAGATTATTCAAACTGGAAACTTACGTGTGCAGCCACAAGCCAATTATGGGCTCATGTAGTTGACTAAGTCGTGCGAACTCTTACGGGTAGGCTAGCTGATGTAGGGGATGTAGGTTGGTACGGTCTACCCACATGTAAGGTGCTAGCGCTTCGAAAGACTATGTCTCGGTCATCCGCTTTCAAACACCATGTAGTGCGAGAACCAAGCGGAGGCGATCGAGTCTTGTGGGGAATAGTGCGCAAACCTCTGCAGAGTGTATAAACTAATCATGATTAGCCGTGTCCCCGGTTATGGACAATTTGAGTATCCGTACTTGATTATCATGTGAATCTCAACATGTTACTTCTAAATAAAAGTTATTGGGTTTTGATGAGTACTTTTAATTGGGATTGAGGATGCTGTCAACCATTCTCAATGTTTAACAACCACCATGATAGTTAAATAAAATTATTCCTTTGATGTAGGGAAAATCAGCTTTATGCAAATGTAACCAGAGAGCCTTACCACCAGCCATATATGCATGTAGTATAGGCTTATTCATTCATTGCTCTTTATGTGTTACATTGCCAAGATATTCCATGTGTCGACCTGCTTGGCTGCAACTTTTCACGCTGCAGACTTTTCGAATTTACGAGTAAGGTGTTAGGTCGTGGTTCTATACTCGTGATGCCGTTGGAGTTGATGGACTCGCTTATCTTCCAAGCCTTCCGCTGTTATCATTAGATGGCCTTAAGCCATATTTTTATTCAGTTCCCTTGTGGACAACGATGTAATAAGTGTGTGATTGCTACTCGCTATAAATCCTTCAAGCACTGTGGTGGTGTCAGATTATCGATCCAGGATGACACCGAGCACGAGCGCTAGATCCATTCGGTCTGGTCGCCCGCAGAATGGTATCGAGCACACGCTGACCGTAGAGACACCACCACTAAGTTAAAGCCATAGATCACTCTCTCTTCCCATTTTCTAACCCTCGCCTTTTCTACTCTCTTTAGGATGACGGACGCGAAGATCAAGTACACCCAACCGGATGAAGTCACACCTTTTGGATTTCACTTGAAGGAAGTTACTAAGCACCGAACATTGATTACCAAGTTTCACCGAACTTTCAACGCCACTCTGCTCAAGAGGAGCGCCACGCCCAGAAGGACATTCGCCCCAATCACCAAGCCAATAGATAGTGTTTTCGATTGCACCACTTGAGTCCGGGAAAGAGCATGGCAGCTCACATCACCATGGGACGATTGGAGAAGTTTATCAAGAATATCTCAAGGACACCATCTACCAGATTTATGGACGCCGAGATGACAACTGGACGTCGTCAACACCAAGAAAGATAGATCCATTGCAGCATTCATCCAGAGTTAAATCAGCACATTCGACGCCAGAGAATCAAATGTGCAATGACATGTTGGAGTTGCGAAGACGAAGGAAAGGATCATCGAATTGGAAGAAGAACTAAAGACTACACGCAAGGACTACATGGACGAGATCGTAGCTCGGCAAGACACAATAACGACCTTAAGTACGTAGATCAAGAACTCAAGAAGAAGTTGGCGCCAGAATGGAGACCAGTATGTCGAACACCAAATCGACTACATCAACATCGACGACACCGATTCGGATCCAAGTGAACCCGATTTTGAAGACGGTCGAGCAGACATCATGGAGTCTTCCACCGTTCAAATTAGTAGAAGTCCCCACATATTAGTAGTATTCCTCCATGTAAACCATTATAGTACACGCACTTTTGCGATAGTTAGATCGTTGTAAGCCCTTGTTTGATTGAATGAAGTGATTTTGTGTGCATTTGCTCATGTGCATTTGGGTAGTGATTCCTTAGACCTCATTCTATTCTACATTCTCTTCTTTTCTAAACCCATCGATGCCTCCAGACGCGACCCCGGATTCGTTTTCCCGCCAGAGATCACCCAATTGATTCAGCAGCAGAACACCCTGATTCAAACATTGGTGCGTAACAACAACAACAACAACAACAACAACCCACCGCCACCACCACCACCTGCGGATCATTTGACTCGCTTCTTAGACTGAATCCGCGGTGTATTCCAAAGAGCACCGAGCCAATTGTAGCAGATGACTGGCTCCGCAAGATAGGAAGGAGCTGACCACTGCAGGATGCACAGATGGTGAAAGAGTGAAGTTTGCAGCACATCAGCTTGAAGGACCCGCAGCAGCATGGTGGGAGAATTTCACAGCCACTTATCCCGTAGACACTGTCACATGGGACCAGTTTCAGCAAGCTTTTCGCACAGCCCATGTTTCAGCAGGAGCCATGGCCATGAAGAAGCGTGAGTTTCGCAACTTACGCCAAGGAGGAAGGACTGTTGGCCAGTACGTGGATGACTTTAGCAAATTAGCACGTTATGCCCCAGATGACGCTAAGGAGATGCAGCTAAACAGGAGAAGTTTCTAGAAGGACTGAATGACGAGTTCAGCATGCCGTTGATGGTAGCAAGTTTCAACAACTACCAGGAGTTAGTAGACCGAGCTCTCATGATTGAAGGAAAGTAGCAGCATTGGAAATTCAGTCGACACTGATGGAGAAAATCAGAGAAGCCCAAAAAGCAGATAAGGAAGTTGCCTCTATAAAGGAGAAAATGAGCAAAGGAAAAGCTAAAGGATTTCGTGAGGATGAGCACGATACCCTATGGTTTGAAGACCGTGTTTATGTGCCAAATGACCCAGAGATCAGGAAGTTGATTTTACAAGAAGCCCATGATTCACCCTATTCGATTCACCCAGGAAATACCAAGATGTATTTGGATTTGAAGAATATTTTCTGGTGGACCGGAATGAAGAAGGATATTGCGGAGTATGTAGCAGTTTGCGATGTATGTCAGAAAGTAAAGGCGGAACATCAGAAGCCAGCAGGATTGTTACAACCATTGCCGATACCCGAATGGAAGTGGGATAAACTAGGTATGGATTTCATCACAGGTTTGCCAAAGACCCGTTCAGGATATGACTTGATTTGGGTCATAGTCGACCGTTTGACCAAGGTAGCTCATTTCATTCCAGTCAAGACTACCTATAGCAGTGCTAAGTTGGCAAAGATATACATGACCAGAATTGTGTGCTTACACGGAGTTCCGAGGAGCATTGTATCGCATGAGGAACCCGTTTACTTCAAATTTTGGAACCAGCTTGCACGAAACATTGGGAACCCGATTGAATTCAGCACAGCTTTCCACCCACGCATCGATGGACAGACCGAGAGAGTCAATCAGATTTTGGAAGATATGCTGAGAGCTTGTGCACTAGATTACGGATCTAGTTGGGACGATAATTTGCCAGATGCAGAATTTTCCTACAACAACAGCTACCAAACCAGCTTAAAGATGGCACCTTCGAGGCTTTGTATGGAAGAAGGTGCAGGACACCGCTGTCATGGGATGAAACCGAGATCGCCAGCTGTTTGGACCAGATTTGATTAAGGAGTCTGAGCAGAAAGTTGTTGATTCGAGACAGGCTCAAGGTAGCCCAGTCCGCATGTAAGAGCTATGCCGATTCAAAGCGCAGCGATTGAGTACGGTTGGAGACAGAGTATATCTCAGAGTATCCCCGCCGAGGAGTGAAGCGCTTTGGAGTTAAAGGAAAGTTAGCACCCGCTTCGCTGGACCATATAAGATTTTGCAACGCATGGGAGAAGTTATGATAAGTTGGAACTGCCAAGGACTGTCAGAGTTCATGATGTATTCCATGTTTCTCGCTTGAAGAAATGTCACCCGAGATAGCAGAGGTACCGTTAAGAGACACAAGTGCCACCGGAGGCAATTCAGTTGAAGGATGACTTGACATATGAGGAAAACCGTTAAGATTCTCGATTATGCCAGCAGAGTTACCCGCAGCAAGGTTATCAAGTTTTGCAAAGTTCAAAGGAGCCACCACACCGAGGATGAAGCCACCGGGAAAGAGAGGAAGTTTTGCTTAAGGACCACCTCACCTATTTTCTAGCCAACCCGAATCTCGAGGGCTAGATTCATCTTATAGGTTTGTAACATCCCAAATTTTCAATTTGGAATGTTATACATTAGGTCATCATGCATATCATATTTTTTCGCATTTTTCCGATCCTAGAAATTTCACGCAACTCAAGGACCCTCGGAGAGAGTTGGAAGTTTCATAATTTTCATATTTGGGATCTCTCAAATTTTGAAAATAGGATCATTGGATTATTTAAATTATCTTCATAAAGTTTTCCTACAAAAATATCTTGAGAGGGAATAATATGACTTTCCCAAACAATTAGGAAAAATGAAGATATTATAAATAAACCAAATTTGGGTTTTGAAGATTTATTTTGCTTAGGCAAAAATGAGCATTTAAAAAAAAATATTATGCATGTATTTTGTTTTTAAAGTTCATTTTGTTCGACTCATTTTTAGGAGTCGGAGAAAATTTGTTTTAATTTATTTGGAGTTCATTTGATATTTATTTTATTTGTTTTGATTTAATTTAAAAAAAAACGCGCTACTGGACCGAGGCTCACCGGCCGCCAGCCAGCCAGTGCCCAGCCCAGCCGCCCCTGCCCATCTCCTCTCCTCCCGCCTCACGCTGAAGTCCCGCTGGCGGCGGAGCAGCCACCGCCACCGAGTCCGCCTGACCCCTCTCCTTGGCCCTCCCAAGCCACCCGGCGCCTCTCTCCCCCTCTTAAATACTCCCCCGCCCCTCTCCTCACCCCAACCCACGGAGCCGCCACCACCACCACCAAGGCCGCCGCCCTTGCCGCCGCCGCCGCGCCGCGAGCCCCTCGCCGACCCGCCGCCACCCCGCCGAGCCCCGCCGACCCCGCTGACCTCGCCGGCGAAGAGCCGCGGAGGTAGCCCCCCGCCGCCGATTCGGTTTTCCCTCGACCGATCCGTTTTATTTAAAAAACATGTTCGGTTTTTTTTAAAAAAACCTAGATTGGTTTTTTTTCGGTTTTCTTAATTAACGGACGCTCACCGAACCGCTCGCTTCAGTGAACGCGTTCGTTAGATTCGTTTCGTTAACGAACGCTCGCTTTTTAACTCGTTCGTCGCTTTTTCTTTTTTTAACCGGATTTAATCCGTTATTTTCTGATTTGATTTCAGATCTGATTTTCAAAACTGTTTTATTTGTCGCCGCTTATCGGAATCGGTGATTCAAGCGCTGGAGTTTCAGAACGAAACCGCCGTTCGACTACCCTACTTTCACAGAGTTTTGCCACTGTGAAATTTTGACCTAATTTCAGATCGCTAAACCGAGACGCTTTCTCTCGAAGTTTCGACTTTCGAATTTGTTTTGATTCGATTCTTTTGCAACCAGGGTTCTTAAGTTGAACTTTCTGGTTAGATCTTTTATTCGAGATTTTCCCTGTGCATTAGATGAGTACTTATTGTATGCTTGTTGTTTGTCTGCGTTAGATCACCCGGAGTGCGCCGCTTGTTACTTCAAATCTCTAGGACTCGCGGATCATCAGCAAGGCAAGTAACACTTTGATCATACCCTTCTCATACCCAGTTTTATGCATTAGATCTGTTCCTCAAACACTTGCATGATTAGGATCTAATTAAATTGTGGGTTTGGGAAGTAGATTGAGGTAGTACCTATTACCTGTTTTACTTATGAAACCTTGGGAGTTACTTCTACGTTTGCTTGTTCATGCCATGCTATGCTAGTAGACGTGGATTGGGTGAGTGAATATCCATGACAGATGTGAGATTGTTTAATTACTGGTTTATCTAAGGTGGCAACCTAAACACACATCTGGGTGGATTGAGGCACCTGGTTTCCATCAGACTTGCCTGTATTTCTTCTGGACCGCCACCCGTGCTCTAAGGGATCATAAGATTATTCAAACTGAAACTTACGTGTGCAGCCACAAGCCAATTATGGGCTCTAGCGTAGTTGACTAAGTCGTGCGAACTCTTACGGGTAGGCTAGCTGATGTAGGGGATGTAGGTTGGTACGGTCTACCCACATGTAAGGTGCTAGCGCTTCGAAAGACTATGTCTCGGTCATCCGGTTTCTCAAACACCATGTAGTGCGAGAATCAAGCGGAGGCGATCGAGTCTTGTGGGGAATAGTGCACAAACCTCTGCAGAGTGTATAAACTAATCATGATTAGCCGTGTCCCCGGTTATGGACAATTTGAGTATCCGGTACTTGATTATCATGTGAATCTCAACATGTTACTTCTAAATAAAAGTTATTGGGTTTTGATGAGTACTTTTTAATTGGGATTGAGGATGCTGTCAACCATTCTCAATGTTTAACAACCACCATGATAGTTAAATAAAATTATTCCTTTGATGTAGGGAAAAATCAGCTTTATGCAAATGTAAATCAGAGAGCCTTACCACCAGCCATATATGCATGTAGTATAGGCTTATTCATTCATTGCTCTTTATGTGTTACATTGCCAGCATATTCCATGTGCTGACCCGTTTTCGGGCTGCAACTTTTCACGTTGCAGACTTTTCAGACGACGAGTAAGGTGTTAGGTCGTGGTTCTATACTCAGTGATGCCGTTGGAGTTGATGGACTCGCTTATCTTCCAAGCCTTCCGCTGTTATCATTAGATGGCCTTAAGCCATATTTTTATTCAGTTCCCTTGTGGACAACGATGTAATAAGTGTGTGATTGCTACTCTGCTATAAATCCTTCGAAGTACTGTGTGGTGTCAGCATTACTGATCCAGGGATGACACTGAGCACAGAGCGCTAGATCCATTCGGGTCTGGTCGCTACACTCTACATCATCTCCAAGGCCCTTCCGATGAGTTGTGAGTAGTTTACCACAGACCTTCGGGTCCATAGTTATTAGCTAGATGGCTTCTTCTCTCTCTTTGAATCTCAATACAAAGTTCTCCTTGATCTTTTTAGAGATCTATTCGATGTAACTCTTTTTGCAGTGTGTTTGTCGAGATCCGATGAATTGTGGGTTTATGATCAAGTTTATCTATGAGAAATATTTGAATCTCCTCTGAATTCTTTTATGTGTGATTAAGTTATCTTTGCAAGTCTCTTCGAATTATCAGTTTGGTTTGGCCTACTAGATTGATCTTTCTTGCAATGGGAGAAGTGCTTAGTTTTGGGTTCAATCTTGCGGTGTCCTTTCCAAGTGACAGCAGGGGCAGCAAAGGCATGTATTGTATTGTTGCCATCGAGGATAAAAAGATGGGGTTTATATCATATTGCATGAGTTTATCCCTGTACATCATGTCATCTTTCTTAATGCGTTACTCTGTTCTTTATGAACTTAATACTCTAGATGCATGCTGGATAGCAGTCGATGTGTGGAGTAATAGTAGTAGATGCAGGCTGGAGTCGGTCTACTTGACACGGATGTGATGCCTATATACATGATCATGCCTAGATAATCTCATAATTATTCGCTTTTCTATCAATTGCTCGATAGTAATTTGTTCACCCACCGTAATACTTATGCTATCTTGAGAGAAGCCACTAGTGAAATCTATGGCCCCCGGGTCTATCTTTTATCATATAAGCTTTCGATTTACTTTTATTTGCATCTTTACTTTTTCAATCTATATCATAAAATACCAAAAATATATTTATCTTATCATATTATCTCTATCAGATCTTCCTTCGCAAGTGGCCGTGAAGGGATTGACAACCCGTTTATTGCGTTGGTTGCGAGTTCTTGTTTGTTTGTGTAGGTGCGTGGGGCTTCTGAGGAGCCTCCTACTGGATTGATACCTTGGTTCTCAAAAACTGAGGGAAATACTTACGCTACTATTGCTGCATCACCCTTTCCTCTTTAAGAAAAACCAACGCAAGCTCAAGACGTAGCACATACACACAAAATACTCTACCAAATTCTCTAGATATTTAGGAATACAATGGAAAAATATACAAACAAATAAAGTATAGTCATCAAAAGCATAGGTTTATTTGTGGAATATTGTGATAATATTGGATTTCTTAAATCTATAATAAATTCCATTTAATGAAATGTTTTCTTAAGCGCTCAAAATTTCTGTTTGTGCAAAATAACACACTTGACATAGCACTAGAAATGAATTGTAATGATGAACATTAAAATGGATGCATTTTTATAATAATAATATATAGTTTGTTTCACGTTCTTAATGGTGCTAGTTATACCTAAATATAATATTAATATAATATGTCAAAAGATTTATCGTCAAAATGAAAAAAAATATTTGATGAGAAAATAGGTACGAGGTAGAAAAGTTGAATATAAATAGCCGATAACATTTTACCGTCAAAAGGAATAAACATCGCCGAGGGAAAGTCAACTATCAACCAGGAAAAGTCATTTCCTCACTTGACAGGCAAAATGCAAAAGAATAGAGAGGCACTGCTCAGCATGCTAGTATGCTCACAAAGATTATAATTGATGATCTTCCTTGATGTTTATTTCTAGTCACATAACAAAAGTCAGAAAGATACTTTAGGAGCTTGTTAAATGAACCAGGACGATAGGTTAGCTTTACCTCAACTATTGGAAATAATTTTATTTGTCTTTTTCTCTCATTATATGAAAATGTGTGCTCTTTTAGTGTAAACATCTCCTATATATTTTATTGAATGACTTACTGTAATACCTCATTTGTTTATAGTCCATTAAATTTTATTGCCCCAACTAGTAGGGGATATTGAGAAAAAACTTGATTTTTCAGGAATTTGTGCTGCGGAACTTGATTCCTACTCTATTTTATTGTTGTGGATGTGTTCTGTATCCTCATATGTTCTATGATAATTTCTAAACTGTTTTGTGGTCGGCCAACGCCTTCTTTTAAGGTTGAGGATTGGGTAAAAACACAGTTGTGTGAGGTTTTTTGTGGGTGAGGATTGGGAGGGCTCAGGTGAACTAAATAGAAAACATGATGTAATCTACAGTACGAAATTATTTCATGCCCATGAAGCACTTAGACTATTTAAGTGTTGCAACGTTTCTTATGTAAATTGATGCCGCGACTGTGGCCTCGAACGCAAGGGCGACGCCAGCGGAGCTGCTGCGCTCACCTGTGCCGCAAGAAGCTGCTGCATCCGGTGGCCTTTATTATACTAGAGGAAGTACGTAGGCATATGGGTCAAATGCTTGTTAATTTATACTCACTCTGATCCCAAATAAGTGTAATCAAGAAACTACTTTTGGATCAGAGGGAGTAGTAGTATAGTAACACAGGTGTGTAGAGGCAACTTCTGTGGGAGCGTTAGAAGATAGTTGTGTCAGCCTATCTGGCACCTAGAGATAAATGGACAGAGTTCAATATATTTTCTCTATGTTGCACTAAGAGCAGTGGACTAGTTTCCCTATAATATTCAAATGAAAAGTGAAACTACGAAATAAGATAAAGATTTCCCTTTTGTCATGAGAAGAAGAATTGTGACTGATGGCAACAGAGTTCATATTTTGCGGTTCCCTGAAACTAGTTCATCTGTATGCACTGTCTTGTAGCCATGTAACTGGTGTCGTGTAATGTGGTGTTCAGTTCGGCGCGATTTTGTTACTGTTATTTTACTAACCGGTCATGTACTTGTTGGTTTTTGCAGTAAGCTCTTTCAGAATGTATTTTAGTTGGAATGTGAAACCACCAATGTTCAGCAAGAGTGACCCACCAATATTTCTTCCTTCCTCTAACAAATTAAGGAAGTTGGTGTCCTCTACTCTAGCAAACAACTTGAGCAAGAAACTCTAGACACAAAGCCTCACTTCAAGAGAAAAAATTGTTGGGCTAAGTCCCTCCACATGGAGGTGTGTTGGCAGCCCAACATCAACCCACATAAGTCCAACACATGTCAGCTATTGATCTTCGCTGCATCCAATGGTTCAGAGCGCTTCCAAGGGAGGTGAAGCAAGGAGAAAACCCTAGCCACTCCACCCCTTGCTGGTGGTGGCTGCCATTGTGAGAGTGAGAGCATACACAAGAGAGGAACATAACCTGAGAGAAGAGAGAAAAGAAGAAGTGGAGGTTCTGTCCGGATTTGCTGCATCTGACTAGATAGTGTTCAAGCTGGTGATTGGAGGCTCAAACGTACTTGGATTGGGACCAAACTTGGTGAGCTCGTTCCTTACTTTGAGTAGTTCGATCTGGTTAGCTGGTTTGAGAATTGGGTCAGTGGAGCATCAGATTTGAGAGTGGTTTTGTCAGCTCTGACTGCTGCAATTTCATAACAGAGTAGTTTTGGGAGACGAACATTTTGGGTAGGCAAACGGTGTGCGATTGAGCTGAAATTTTGAGGGGATCTGAAGAACTCGTGTGTCTACTTGCCTGCCAAATTTGGTGCTGTTTGGTTCAGTGGTTTAAGAGCTATTTGCAAAATAATGAAGGGGACAGAAGTTGTGTAGACTCTGCTTCGCTGAAATCTTGTCTCTTGTGGTTGTTGTTGATGTTGCCGGTTAGCAACATGGAGAGTGTTTTGTAAATCTCTCTAGAGGTTCTAGAGAAGACTTTGTACTCATCATTCTCATAGTGAAGTTGTGTGGACCGGTCGGTCCACAGCCGTGGTTTTTACTCCTCAAGTTGACGAGGTTTTTCCACGTTAAATCCTGTCTCACATGTGCATGTTGTTTTTGTTATTCCGCTGCTTACTTATTGACTGAAGCTGTCCTCAAAGTTCATCACAAGTGGAGGGGGCTGTGTAGTATGCATATTTGTCGTGTAGGTGAATTTGTGCATCACATTGTTGATGTCCAGCACTAACAAAGTGGCATCATAGCCTTGGTTTACATCAAGAAAATTGCTAGTGAAGAAAAAATTGTTGAAAGGTGTGAAAGGAGTTCACGTCAAGAAATGTTCAGATTGTCTAGCAAGGAAGCAACACAGAGTTGCCTTCAAGACTCCACCTCCTCACAAGAAGCCTGAGAAGCTGGACTTGATACATTCCGATGTTTGAAAAATGTCGGTAAGATCTCTTGGTGGTGCTAAGTACTTTGTGACTTTTATTGATGACTTTTCCATGAAAGTTTGGGCCTTCACTTTGAGGACCAAAAATCAAGTACTAGGTGTATTCAAGCAATTCCAAGTCTCAGTTGAGATAGAAACTGAGAAGAAGATCAAGTACATTCACACTGATAATGGAGGAGAGTACATTGGGCCATTTGATGCAGATTGCAAGCAGCAAGGTATTATGCATCAATTTACTCACTCAAAAACACCACAACTAAATGCTCTTGCTGAGAGGATGAACATGACAATTGTGGAGAGAGTTAGGTGCTTGTTGTCAAGTGCAAAGCTATATACACATTTTTTGGGTGAGGCTTTGATGACTGCAGTTTATCTTATTAATATCTCACCAAGTTGTTCTTCGCAGGGAGATGTTCCTAACAAGGTCTAGATGACAAGGACGTCTCATATGACCACCTGAAGGTTTTTAGGTGCAAGGCCTTTGTTCATATTCCTCAAGATGAATGGTCAAAGCTTATTCGAAGACAAGCTTTCTTGGCTATGGAGATGATTAGTTTGGCTACAAGCTGTTTGACCCTATAGCAAGGAAAGTTGTGAGAAGCCGTGATGCTGTGTTTGTAGAAAACCAAACAATTAAGGATATTATGAAGACA
>CM038679.1:738752467-738789967 GCA_021605205.1 Aegilops longissima
ATCAGCAAAACCTTCTGGTTGCATCATATACAAATCTTTTTAATAAATCCATTAAGGGATGGAGTTTTGATATCCATTTGCCATATTTCATAAAATGCGGCAATTGCTAACATGATTCAGGTTGACTTAAGTATCGATACGAGTGAGAAAATCTCATCGTAGTCAACACCTTGAACTTGTCGAAAACCTTCTTGCGACAATTAGAGCTTTGTAGATAGTAACACTACCATCACTGTATGTCTTCCTCTTGAAGATCCATTTATTTTCTATGGCTCGCTGATCATCGAGCAAGTCAACCAAAGTACACACTAGGTTCTCATACATGGATCCTATCTCAGATTTCATGGCCTCAAGCCATTTATTGGAATCTGGGCTCAACATTGCTTCTTCATAGTTCATAGGTTCGTCATGGTCAAGTAACATGTCCTCTAGAACGGGATTACTATACCACTCTGGTGCGGATCGTGCTCTGTTTGACCTACGAGCTTCGGTAGCAACTTGATCTGAAGTTTCATGATCTTTATCATTAGCTTCCTCTTCAGTTGGTGTAGGCATCATGGGAACAGGTTTCTTGGATGAGCTACTTTCCAAATTGAGAGTAGGTACAATTACCTCATCAAGTTCTACTTTCCTCCCACTCACTTCTTTCGAGAGAAACTCCTTTTCTAGAAAGGTTCCATTCTTAGCAACAAGATCTTGCCTTCGGATCTATGATGGAAGATGTACCCAATTGTTTCCTTAGCATATCCAATGAAGACAGATGATACATCCCCAACGTATCTATAATTTTTTATTGCTCCATGCTATATTATCTACTGTTTTGGGCAATATTTGGCTTTATTATCCACTTTTATATTATTTTTGGGACTAACCTATTAACCGGAGGCCCAGCCCAGATTTGCTGTTTTATGCCTATTTCAGTGTTTCGAGGAAAAGGAATATCAGACGGAGTCAAAACGGAACGAAATCAACTGGAGAAGTTATTTTTGGAAGGAAAGCCACCTGATGGACTTGGAGTGCACGTCAGGAAGACGGGAGGTGCCCACGAGGGTGGGGGGCGCGCCCCCTGCCTCGTGGCCCCCCCTTCGGTCCACCGACGTACTTCTTTCACCCATATATACCTATGTACCCTAAAAACATCCACGGAGAAGATAGATCGAGAGTTCCGCCGCCGCAAGCCTCTGTAGCCACCAAAAACCTCTGAGGAGCCTGTTCCGGCACCCTGTCGGAGGGGGGATCTGTAACATCCCAAATTTTCAATTTGGAATGTTATACATTAGGTCATCATGCATATCATATTTTTCTCGCATTTTCCGATCCTAGAAAATTTCACGCAACTCAAGGACCCTCGGAGAGAGTTGGAAGTTTCATTATTTTCATATTTGGGATTTCTCAAATTTTGAAAATAGGATCATTGGATTTATTTATTTATCTTCATAAAGTTTTTCCGATATAAAAAGTTAAAGAGAGGGAATAATATGACTTTCCCAACATATAGGAAAAATGAAGATATTATAAATAAATCAATTTTGGTTTTTGGAAGATTTATTTGTTTGAGGCAAAAATGAGCATTTTAAAAAAATATGCATATTGCCCGTTTTTAAAGTTCATTTTGTTCGACTCATTTTTAGGAGTCGGGGAAAATTAATTTTATTAAATTCGGAGTTCGTTTGGTATTTTTTTTAATTCGTTTAGTTTTGTTTTTTTAAAAAAATCGCCCCCCCCCCGCCTGGGCCGAGGCCCAGCCGGCCCAGCCGCCCCGGCCCACCTCCCCTTCCTCACGCGCGCTTGCATGCCTGGCGTCTCCCCGCCGCCGCCTCGACGCCGCCGCCTCGAGTCCGGCTCCCCTCGCCCCCTGCCCCTCCCCAAGCCGCCAACCCCCCCCTCCTATAAACCCGCCCCCCCCTCTCCTCATCCCTTGCCGCCGCCGCTAACCCGAGCCAGCGCCCGAGCCCCCGCCCGCCGAGGGCGCCATTGCCGTTCCCGCCGTCGCCGAGCCCCTCGCCGCCCCTCCCGACCCTCACGACCTCACCGCCGCCCGGAGCCCGCCGGTGAGCCGGAGGTAGCACCCCGCCGCAACCCCCCGGTCCGGTTTTCTTTAGAAAACCCGATCCGGTTTTTTTTGAAGAAGTTCGGTTTTTTTTAAAAAAACCCTAGATGGTTTTTTTTTGGTTTTCTTATTTAATGAACGTTCACCGAACCGTTCGTTTCAATGAATGTGTTCGTTGGATTAGTTTTGCTAACGAACGTCCGTTATTTACTCCGTTCGTCGTTTTCTTTTAATCGGATTTAATCAGTTATTTTTCTGATTCGATTTCCGACCCGATTTTCAAATCTGTTTATTTTCTCGCTCGTTTATCGGAATCAGGTGATTCAAGCAGCTGGAGTTTTGTTACGAAACCGCCGTTCCGACTAACCTACTTACACAGAGTTTTGCTACTGTGAAATTTTGACCTAGTTTCAGATTGCTAAACCGAGTCGTTCTCTCTCGAGTTTCGACTTTCGATGCCTTATTTGATTCGATTCTTTTGCAACCAGGGTTCTTAAGTTGAACTCTCTGCTTAGATCTTTTATTCGAGATTTCCCCGTGCATTAGATGAGTACTTATTGTATGCTTGTTGTTTGTCTGCGTTAGATCACCCGGAGTGCGCCGCTTGTTACTTCGAATCTCTAGGTCTCGCGGATCATCACCAAGTCAAGTAACACTTGATCATACCTTTTCTACTACCCAGTTTTATTGCATTAGATCAAACCCTCAAACACTTGCATGTTTAGGATCTAATTAAATTATGGGATTGGGAAGTAGATTTGAGGTAGTACCTATTACCTGTTTACTTATGAAACCTTGGGAGTTACTTCTATGTTAGCTTATTATGCCATGCTATGCTAGTAGACGTGGATTGGGTGAGTGAATATCCATGACAGATGTGAGATTGTTAATTAATGGTTTATCTAAGGTGGCAACCTAAACACACATCTGGGTGGATTGAGGCACCTGGTTTCCATCAGGACTTGCATGTATTTCTTCGGACCGCCACCCAGGCTCTAAGGGATCATAAGATTATTCAAACTGGAAACTTCCGTGTGCAGCCACAAGCCAATTATGGGCTCTGGCGTAGTTGACTAAGTTGTGCGAACTCTTACGGGTAGGCTAGCTGATGTAGGGGATGTAGGTTGGTGCGGTCTACCCACATGTAAGGTGCTAGCGCTTCTGAAAGACTATGTCTCGGTCATCCGTTTCTCAAACACCATGTAGTGCGAGAACCAAGCGGAGGCGATCGTGTCTTGTGGGGAAAAGTCATAAACCTCTGCAGAGTGTATAAACTAATCATGATTAGCCGTGTCCCCGGTTATGGACGTTTTGAGTATCCGTAATTGAATATCATGTGAATCTCAACATGTTACTTCTAATAAAAGTTATAGGGATTTTGATGAGTACTTTTAATTGGGATTGAGGATGCTGTCAACCATTCTCAATGTTTAACAACCACCATGATAGTTAAATAAAATTATTCCTTTGATGTAGGGAAAAACTAGCTTTATGCAAAATTGTAACCGTAGAGCCTTACCACCAGCCATATATGCATGTAGTATAGGCTTATTGTTTCATTACTCTCTATGTGTTACATTGCCAGCATATTCCATGTGCTGACCCGTTTTCGGGCTGCAACTTTCACGTTGCAGACTTTTCGATTTACGAGTAAGGTGTTAGGTCGTGGTTCTATACTCAGTGATGCCGATGGAGTTGATGGACTCACTTATCTTCCAAGCCTTCCGCTGTTATTATTAGATGGCCTTAAGCCATTTTATTGTATTCAGTTCCCTTGTGGACAACGATGTAATAAGTGTGTGATTGCTACTCTGCTATAAATCCTTCGAAGTACTGTGTGGTGTCAGCATTACTGATCCAGGGATGACACTGAGCACAGAGACTTGATCCATTCGGGTCTGGTCGCTACAGAGAATGGTATCAGAGCACACGCTGACTGTAGGACACGACCACTAAGTTAAAGCCATAGATCACTACTCTCTTCCCATTTTCTAACTCCTCATCTTTTCTACTCTCTTTAGGATGACGGACGCGAAGATCAAGTACACCCAACCGGATGAAGGCACACCTTTTGGATTTCACTTGAAGGAAGTTACCAAGTACCTGAACATTGGACTACCAAGCTTCACCGGGACTTTCAACGCCACTCTGCCTGAAGAAGAGCTGGAGGATTCAAGCTCACGTCCCAGGAAGGACATTCGCCCCAATCACCAAGCCTATAGATGGTGTTTTCAGTGCACCAACTTGGAGTCTGGGAAAGAGCATGGCAGCTCACATCACCATGGGACGCATTGGAGAAGTTTATCAAGAAGACCTCAAGGACACTATCTACCAGATTTGCGGACGCCGAGATGACAAATGGGACGTCGTCAGCACCAAGAAGGATAGATCCATTGCAGCGTTCATCCAGGAGTTAAATCAGCACATTCGACGCCAGGAGAACCAAATGTGCAATGATATGTTGGAGTTACAGAAGACAAAGGGAAGGATCATCAAACTGGAAGGAGAACTAAAGACTACACGCAAGGACTACATGGACGAGATCGTAGCTCTGGCAAGACACAATAACGATCTTAAGTACGAGATCGAAGAACTCAAGAAGAAGTTGGCGCTCAGGAATGAAGACCAGAATGTCGGTTGTTCAAGCGACTACATCAACATCGACGACACCGATTCGGATCCAAGTGAACCCGACTTTGAAGACGAAGCTGGAGCAGACATCATGGAGTCTTCCACCGGTTCAAATTAATAGAAGTCCCCCACATATTAGTAGTATTTCCCTCCATGTAAACATTATTAGTACACGCACTTTTGCGCTAGTTAGATCGTTGTAAGCCCTTGTTTGATTGAATGAAGTGATTTGTGTGCATTTGCTCATGTGCATTGGGTAGTGATTCCCCTTAGACCTCATTCTATTCTAAATTTCTCTTCTTTTCTAAACCCATCAGATGCCTCCGAGACGCGACCCCGGATTCGTTTTCCCGCCAGAGATCACCCAACTGATTCAACAGCAGAATACCTTGATTCAAACATTGGTGCAGAACCAGGGCAACAACAACAACAACAACAACCCACCGCCACCACCACCACCTGCGGACCACCTGACTCGTTTCCTTAGACTGAATCCGCCGGTGTATTCCAGTAGCACCGAGACGATTGTGGCAGATGATTGGCTCCGCAAGATAGGAAGGGAGTTGACCACTGCAGGATGCACAGATGGTGAAAGAGTGAAGTTTGCAGCACATCAGCTTGAAGGACCCGCAGCAGCATGGTGGGAGAATTTCACAGCCACTTACCCGTAGACACTGTCACATGGGATCAATTTCAGCAAGCTTTCCGCACTGCCCATGTTTCAGCAGGAGCCATGGCCATGAAGAAGCGTGAGTTTCGCAACTTACGCCAAGGAGGAAGGACTGTTGGCCATTACGTGGATGACTTTAGTAAATTAGCACGTTATGCCCCAGATGACGTTGCTACCGATGCAGCTAAACAGGAGAAGTTTCTAGAAGGACTGAATGATGAGTTCAGCATGCCGTTGATGGTAGCCAGTTTCAACAACTACCAGGAGTTGGTAGACCGAGCCCTCATGATTGAAGGAAAGCAGCAGCAAATTGAGAACCGCAAGCGGAAGTATGGACAAGGAAGTATAACTCGAGCCCAATGAAAGCCTCGTTATACCCCTAAATCAGGAATTCAGTTTCAGCATACCCATGGAGGAGGTAATTCGCATAACCATAATGGCACCAAGAATGGGAACGGGAATGGAGGAAGCAACGGACAGAATCGCACCAACCCGTCAACACCATCCAAGGTAGACCTGAGTCATATTACTTGTTTTAAGTGCCGCAAGACTGGGCATTATGCCAATGACTGTCCAGAAGGCCAGAATGGAAATGGCAATGGAAGCTCTGGAAAGAAGCCCAACCCTTTCAACAGGGGACAGGTGAACCACATTGATGTGGAGGAGGTTAAAGATCAGCCCGATGCAGTAATCGGTAAGTTTTTGGTTAAGTCATTTACTGCAGTTGTTCTTTTCGATACTGGTGCATCGCATTCATACATATCAAGGGGATTTGTGGATAAGTACAAATTACCGACCCAAGCCCTTAGGTCACCCATGCTAGTAACCTCACCCGGAGCTGAGTACATGGCTAGTAAATGGTGTGATCGACTGCCATTAAGGATTGGACACTATGTTTTCCCCTCAGACCTGATAGTTCTGGAATCCCAAGGATTGGATGTGATATTAGGAATGGATTGGTTATCAAGGTATGGAGGAAACATAGATTGCACCACCAAGTCAATTTTGCTCACCACACCAGAAGGAAGAAGGATCAAGTATGTATCACGGCACAAGCCGAAGAGAGCGCAAGTTAATTGCCTATCAGGAGTGGTGCAGGAAGAAGTACCAGTGGTGAAGGATTTTCCTGATGCATTTCCGGAAGAGTTGCCAGGAATGCCACCGGATAGAGACATTGAGTTTTTGATCGAGCTGTTGCCAGGAACAGGCCCGATATCGAAGCGACCGTACAGGATGCCCGCACAGGATTTGGCGGAAATCAAGAAGCAGATTAAGGAACTATTGGATAAAGGTTTTATCCGCCCAAGTTCTTCACCTTGGGGATCACCCGTATTGTTAGTGGAGAAGAAGGATGGATCGTTAAGAATGGTTGTTGATTATCGTGGATTGAATGAAGTAACAATCAAGAACAAGTACCCACTACCTATGATAAATGATCTGTTTGATCGCTTGCAAGGAGCTAAAGTGTTTTCCAAGATCGACTTGCGATCATGGTACCATCGATTGAAGATTCGGAGCAAGACATACCCAAGACCGCATTTACCACGAGATATGGACTGTATGAGTATACCGTTATGTCATTTGGACTGACTAACGCACCAGCCTATTTCATGAACCTGATGAACAAAGTGTTTATGGAGTTTTGGATAAGTTAAATCGTGGTGTTCATTGATGACATTTTGATTTTCTCGAAGAATGAAGAGGAACACAAGGAACATTTGCGATTGGTTTTGGAGAAACTAAGGGAACACCAGTTGTATGCCAAGTTCAGCAAATGTGAGTTTTGGCTAAAGGAAGTTGGATTTCTCGGACATGTTATATCCGGAGAAGGAATAGCAGTTGACCCCACAAAGGTTGAAACCGTAACCAAATGGGAAGCACCAACGACAGTTGGAGAGATTCGGAGTTTCCTTGGACTCGCAGGATACTACCGAAGATTCATTGAGAATTTCTCAAGAATTGCTAAGCCTATGACTGAATTGTTGAAGAAGGATAACAAATTCATATGGACTGAGGACTGTGAGGCAAGTTTTCAGGAGTTGAAGAAAAGATTGGTTACCTCACCAGTTTTGATATTGCCAGATCAGACTAAGGATTATGAGGTGTATTGCGACGCTTCACGTCGAGGACTTGGAGCCGTACTTATGCAAGAAGGAAGAGTTGTTTCATATGCTTCACGACAACTTAATCCCCATGAGTTGAATTATGCCACTCATGATTTGGAGTTAGCAGCCGTTGTGCATGCCCTGAAGACGTGGAGACATTTTCTCATTGGAAATCATTGTGAAGTATATACGGATCACAAGAGTTTGAAGTACATCTTCACACGGAAGGAATTGAATCTCAAACAAAGGAGATGGTTAGAACTTATCAAGTATTATGACATGAGATTGCATTATCACCCCGGAAAGGCTAATGTCGTAGCAGACGCATTGAGCCGTAAGAGCCACGTCAATACCCTAATGATGGGAGGAATACCCAATGAGTTAGCCGAGGACCTTCGAGAGCTATGTTTGGAAATAGTTCCGAGAGGCTATGTAGCAGCATTGGAGATTCAGTCGACACTGATGGACAAAATCAGAGAAGCCCAAAAGGCAGATAAGGAAGTTGCCTCTATAAAGGATAAAATGAGCAAAGGAAAAGCTAAAGGATTTCGTGAGGATGAGCACGATACCCTATGGTTTGAAGACCGTGTTTATGTGCCCAATGACCCAGAGATCAGAAAGTTAATTTTGCAAGAAGCTCACGATTCACCTTATTCGATTCACCCAGGAAATGCCAAGATGTATTTGGATTTGAAGAATATTTTCTGGTGGACCGGCATGAAGAAGGATATTGCGGAGTATGTAGCAGTTTGTGACGTATGTCAGAAAGTAAAAGCAGAACATCAGAAGCCAGCAGGATTGTTGCAACCATTGCCGATACCCGAATGGAAGTGGGATAAACTAGGCATGGATTTCATCACAGGTTTGCCAAAGACTCGTTCAGGATATGGCGATTTGGGTCATAGTCGATCGTTTGACGAAGGTAGCTCATTTCATTCCAGTCAAGACTACCTATAGCAGTGCTAAGTTGGCAAAGATATACATGACCAGAATTGTGTGTTTGCACGGAGTTCCGAGGAGCATCGTATCGGATAGAGGAACCCAGTTTACCTCGAAATTTTGGAACCAGTTGCACGAAACATTGGGAACTAGATTGGAATTCAGTACAGCTTTCCACCCACAGACCGATGGACAGACCGAGAGAGTCAATCAGATTTTGGAGGACATGCTGAGAGCTTGTGCACTAGATTACGGATCTAGTTGGGACGATAATTTGCCGTATGCAGAATTTTCCTACAACAACAGTTACCAAACCAGCTTGAAGATGGCACCTTTCGAGGCTTTGTATGGAAGAAGGTGCAGGACACCGTTGTCATGGGACGATGGCCGGAGATCGTCAGTTGTTTGGACCAGATTTGATTAAGGAGTCTGAACAGAAGGTTAAGTTGATTCGAGACAGGCTCAAGGTAGCCCAGTCCAGACAAAAGAGCTATCTTGATTCAAAGCGCAAAGGCGATGAGTATGAAGTTGGAGCAGTATACCTTAGAGTATCCCGCTTGAGGAGTTAAGCGTTTTGGAGTTAAAGGAAAGTTAGGAGTCGGGAAAATTAATTTTATTAAATTCGAGTTCGTTTGGTATTTTTTTAATTTGTTTAGTTTTGTTTTAAAAAATCGCCCCCTTTGGGCGAGGCCCAGCCAGCCCAGCCCCTGCCCACCTCCCTTCCCCAAGCGCTTGCCTGGCAGGCGGTCTCCCGCCGCCGCCTCGAGTCCGGCTCCCCTCGCCCCCTTGGCCTCCCCAAGCCGCCAACCCCCTCCTATAAAACCCGCCGCCCCCCCTCTCCTCATCCCGCCGCCGCCGCCCCAACCCGAGCCAGCGCCGAGCCCCCCGCCCGCGCCGAGGGCGCGCCGCCGCCGTTCCCGCCGTCGCGGAGCCCCTCGCCGCCCCTCCCGACCCGCCGACCCCTCACCGCCGTCCCGAGCCCGCCATGAGCCGCCGAGGTAGCACCTCGCCCCGGTCCGGTTTTCTTTAGAAAACCCGATCCGTTTTTGAAGAAGTTCGGTTTTTAAAAATAACCCTAGATGGTTTAATTTTTTTTATTTTTTTGGTTTTCTTATTTAATGAACGTTCACCGAACCGTTCGTTTCAATGAATGTGTTCGTTGGATTAGTTTTGCTAACGAACGTCCGTTATTTACTCCGTTCGTCATTTTCTTTTAATCGGATTTAATCCGTTATTTTTCTGATTCGATTTCCAACCCGATTTTCAAATCTGTTTATTTTCTCGCTCGTTTATCGGAATCAGGTGATTCAAGCGCCTGGAGTTTCGTTACGAAACCGCCGTTCCGACTAACCTACTTACACAGAGTTTTGCAACTGTGAAATTTTGACCTAGTTTCAGATTGCTAAACCGAGTCGTTCTCTCTCGAGTTTCGACTTTCGATGCCTTATTTGATTCGATTCTTTTGCAACCAGGGTTCTTAAGTTGAACTCTCTGGTTAGATCTTTTATTCGAGATTTCCCCGTGCATTAGATGAGTACTTATTGTATGCTTGTTGTTTGTCTGTTAGATCACCGGAGTCGCCGCTTGTTACTTGAATCTCTAGGTCTCGCGGATCATCAGCAAGGCAAGTAACACTTGATCATACCTTTTCTACTACCCAGTTTTATTGCATTAGATCAAACCCTCAAACACTTGCATGTTTAGGATCTAATTAAATTGTGGGATTGGGAAGTAGATTTGAGGTAGTACCTATTACTGTTTACTTATGAAACCTTGGGAGTTACTTCTCGTTTGCTTATTATGCCATGCTATGCTAGTAGGCGTGGATTGGGTGAGTGAATATCCATGACATATGTGAGATTGTTAATTAATGGTTTATCTAAGGTGGCAACCTAAACACACATCTGGGTGGATTGAGGCACCTGGTTTCCATCGAGACTTGCTGTATTTCTTCGGACCGCCACCCGGGCTCTAAGGGATCATAAGATTATTCAAACTGGAAACTTCCGTGTGCAGCCACAAGCCAATTATGGGCTCTGGCGTAGTTGACTAAGTTGTGCGAACTCTTACGGGTAGGCTAGCTGATGTAGGGGATGTAGGTTGGTACGGTCTACCCACATGTAAGGTGCTAGCGCTTCGAAGACTATGTCTCGGTCATCCGTTTCTCAAACACCATGTAGTCACGAGAATCAAGCGGAGGCGATCGAGTCTTGTGGGGAAAAGTCATAAACCTCTGCAGAGTGTATAAACTAATCATGATTAGCCGTGTCCCCGGTTATGGACGTTTTGAGTATCCGGTAATTGAATATCATGTGAATCTCAACATGTTACTTCTAATAAAAGTTATAGGTATTTTGATGAGTACTTTTTAATTGGGATTGAGGATGCTGTCAACCATTCTCAATGTTTAACAACCACCATGATAGTTAAATAAAATTATTCCTTTGATGTAGGGAAAAACTAGCTTTATGCAAAATTGTAACCGTAGAGCCTTACCACCAGCCATATATACATGTAGTATAGGCTTATTGTTTCATTACTCTCTATGTGTTACATTGCCAGCATATTCCATGTGCTGACCCGTTTTCGGGCTGCAACTTTCACGTTGCAGACTTTTCAGACGACGAGTAAGGTGTTAGGTCGTGATTCTATACTCAGTGATGCCGATGGAGTTGATGGACTCACTTATCTTCCAAGCCTTCCGCTGTTATTATTAGATGGCCTTAAGCCATTTTATTGTATTCAGTTCCCTTGTGGACAACGATGTAATAAGTGTGTGATTGCTACTCTGCTATAAATCCTTCGAAGTACTGTGTGGTGTCAGCATTACTGATCCAGGGATGACACTGAGCACAGAGACTTGATCCATTCGGGTCTGGTCGCTACAGGATCCCTCACCGGTGGCCATCTTCATCATCCCGGCGCTCTCCATGACGAGGAGGGAGTAGTTCACCCTTGAGGTTGAGGGTATGCACCAGTAGCTATGTGTTTGATCTCTCTCTCGTGTTATCTCTCGTGTTCCCTCTATGGCACGATCTTGATGTATCCCGAGCTTTGCTATTGTAGTTGGATCTTATGATGTTTCTCCCCCACTCTCTTGTGATGAATTGAGTTTCCCCTTTGAAGTTATCTTATCGGATTGAGTCTTTTATGAGAACACTTGATGTATGTCTTGCCGTTCTTATCTGTGGTGAATATGGGATATCATGTGCCTCTTGATGTATGTTTTGGTGACCAACTTGCGGGTTCCGCCCATGAACCTATGCATAGGGGTTGGCACACGTTCTTGACTCTCCGGTAGAAACTTTGGGGCACTCTTTGAAGTACTTTTATGTTGGTTGGATGAATCTGAGATTGTGTGATGCATATCGTATAATCATGCCCACGGATACTTGAGGTGACAATGGAGTATCTAGGTGACATTAGGGTTTTGGTTGATTTGTGTCTTAAGGTGTTCTTCTAGTACGAACTCTTTTATAGATCGATCCGAAAGAATAACTTTGAGGTGGTTTCGTACCCTACCATAATCTATACGTTTGTTCTCCGCTATTAGTGGCTTTGGAGTGACTCTTTGTTGCATGTTGAGGGATTGTTATATGATCTATCTATGTTATTATTGTTGAGAGAACTTGCACTAGTTAAAGTATGAACCCTAGGCCTTGTTTCCTATCATTGCAATACCGTTTACGCTCACTTTTACCACTTGCTACCTTGCTGTTTTTATTATTTCAGATTACAAAAACCTTTATCTACCATCCATTTTGCACTTGTATCACCATCTCTTCGCCGAACTAGTGCACCTATACAATTTACCATTGTATTGGGTGTGTTGGGGACACAAGAGACTCTTTGCTATTTGGTTGCAGGGTTGTTTGAGAGAGACCATCTTCAGCCTATGCCTCCTACGGCTTGATAAACCTTAGGTCATCTACTTGAGGGAAATTTGCTATTATCCTACAAACCTGTGCACTTGCAGGCCCAACAACGTCTACAAGAAGAAAGTTGTGTAGTAGACGTCAAGCTCTTTTCTGGCGCCGTTGCCGGGGAGGTGAGTGCTTGAAGTTATATCTTTAGATCTTGCAATCGAATCTTTTTTTTCTTGCTTTTATCACTAGTTTAGTTTATAAAATAAAATTACAAAAAAATGGAGTTAATTTTGTCTCATACGCTTCGTCTTTTTGATATCTTTCGTGAGTTTGATGGAAAGGAAAATTGTGCTCAAGTGCTAGAAGAAGAATGCTTTAAAATGCTTGGTACTAAATCTTTGAATGATGAGCATGATTGCAATGTTGTTAGTATAAACTCCTTGAATATCCATAGTACTAATGATGAGTGCTCTAGTCATGATGAAAATATATCTTATGAGCATGTCAACTTTTGTGGAGTGCATGTTTGCATGAACACACCAAATAGAGAAGATATTTATTGCAAGAAGCATAAGCATTTAGAAACTAAATGGTTGCATGAAAGGCTAGGTGTGAGTGGTGAAAATTTAAAATTCCTTTGCCGTACTTGTGAACTTGGCAATGAACGTGGTCATTTACATCTCCTATGCAAATTGTTTCATGATCGAATCGTGTCCAAAAATTGTGATGATTTGATCTCCATTGCTCATTAGAATGAACTTAGTTTGCTTTTGGGTCATGAAGAATTGAAACATTTACTTACGGACCTTCCGGAATTTGGCAATAAGAAATTCCTTGATATTGATCTAGAAAAGATTTATATGTTTTGTGCAGTGAATTGCATTGAAAATCCTTATATTGCCAATTACCTAGAGAAAAAGAAACAAATAGAAGATGATGAGAATACTAATGAAAGGGAAGAGACTTCCCAATATCCTCCTATTATTTCTTATGATGAATCAGGTAACTAGGAGGAGCTTTCTATTCAACCAAACTCGTCAATAAGGAGCTCAAAGAGGAAGGTTGAACCCAGACATAACGTGAAGAAGAAAAAGAAAAGAAGGAGTAACAAAGGTAAAAAGGTATCCCTCCCAAATGAGGTTGCTCCTACTACTACTCATTGTGATGATGAAAATTGCTTTACTATTGGCGCTATCCATATTTTTAATGATGAGAGTGATTTTGCTTATGATATGAAAGAGCCCAAGCTTGGGGAAGCTATGTTTGATGAGGATGAAATATTCAAGAATTTATTGGCTGAAATTAATGTTTGTCCCAAGCTTGGGGATGCTACGTTTAGTGAAGATGATATTTTTAGCATCCCAAGTTTTGATATGCAAAGTTGTTATGATGATAGCATGTCTCCTACCTATGATTATTATATTGATGAAAGTGGGTTCGGAAGAGTGTCAACTTTAGGAAGTAGTGATCCCACTATTTTGGGAGAGGTTTCAATCGATTATGATGAGAACGAAGTTGCTACTTATGATGATTATTGTGATGAAACTTATGCTATAAAAAGTAGTGATGATTATATTTACAAATCTTGTCATGATTATGATTACCCTTTTTCTGAACATTACTCTTTTAATGTGGAAACAATTTTTAGTGTTCAAGTCTCTTATGATACTCCCACTATTCCGAATGAGAAGAACTTTGCTTATGTGGAGAGTAGTAAATTTTCTATGCTGGTAGATCATGAAAAGAATGCTTTAGGTGCTGGTTATATTGTTGAATTCATTCATGATGCTACTGAAAATTATTATGAGGGAGGAATATATGCTTGTAGGAATTGCAATAATGTCATGTTTCCTTCCTATGTGCTTAAAATCTTGAAGTTATGCTTGTTTTTCCTGCCTATGCTTGTTGATTATTGTTCCCCTAAGTTGTTTGCTCACAAAATACCTATGCATATGAAGTGGGTTAGGCTTAAATGTGCTAGTGATATGCTTCATGATGCTCCCGTTATGTTTCAATCCTTATCTTTTATGGGAGCATCATTGCCATCATCATGCCAAGCTAGAAAGGCATTAAAGAAAAGGTCTTGTTGGGAGACAACCCAATATTTATCCTTAATATTTTGTGTGTCCACATTATTATGTTACTGTAGTAATCATGTTTTATAGCTTTTGTTTCAATAAAGTGCCAAGTAGAACCTTTGGGAAGACTTGGGTGAAGTCTTTGTGATCTTGCTGTAAAAAACAGAAACTTTAGCGCTCACGAGATTAGCTGCCATTTTTTACTGGAGAGTGATTTTAGGTTGATTATTTTTGAAGATAATTAACATACAAATTACTCAGGTCCACCAATTTATTTCATAATTTTTGGGGTTCCAGAAGTATACGTTTGATACAGATTACTACAGAATGTTCTGTTTTTTACAGATTATGTTTTCTATGCGTTGTTTGCTCATTTTGATGCATCTATGGCTAGTATTAAGTGGTATGAACCATAGAGAAGTTTGAATACAGTAGGTTTAACACCAATATGAATTTAGAATGAGTTCATTACAGTACCTAAGTGGTGATTTTATTTTCTCATACTAACGGAGCTTATGAGTTTTGTTTTGAGTTTTGTGTGGTTGAAGTTTTCAAGTTTTGGGTAAGGATTCGATGGACTATGGAATAAGGAGTGGCAAGAGCCTCAGCTTGGGGATTCCCAAGGCACCCCAAGGTAATATTCAAGGACAACCAAGAGCCTAAGCCTGGGGATGCCCCGGAAGGCATCCCCTCTTTCGTCTCTGTTCATCGGTAACCTTACTTGGAGCTATATTTTTATTCACCACATGATATGTGTTTTGCTTGCAGCGTAATTTTCTTTTGTTAGTTTTTTCTTGCTGTTAGTTAGAGTAATGTTTTTCATCTTTAGTTTCCATAAAGTGTCAAGGATAGCCTTTATCATGCTTATTTTGCTAGTTTACTTCTTGCTGTTTGAAAACAGAAAGTTTACCGCTGTTGCAAAAATTACCTAGAAAAGTCAGAGAATGGTATAACGTTGAATCTTTTTTCATATTAAGATATGATAAATTTATTACAGTGGGAATTTTAGTTCATAATTTTTGGAGTCAGGGAAGTATTGATACTCTTGCATTCTTTACAGATTGTACTGTTTTGGCAGATTGCTGTTATGGTTGCATTGTTTGCATAAGTTTGCTTGTTTAATGATTCTATTTGAGGATAGGAGTATTAAATATGCAGAGGAATTTAGTATGAAATGTTGAATAATAATTTAAGTGATTTGTTACATTAGAAAATGATAAGGTTTTGCACTGGTTTTTACTAACCTATCTCACGAGTTCTTGTTGAGTTTGTTGTGAATGAAGCTTTTGTTAAAAAGAGAAACCATGATATGAGAGGAATTAAGGAGACACAAAAGTTCAAGCTTGGGGATGCCCAAGGCACCCCAAGACAATATTTCAAGAAGTCTCAATCATCTAAGCTTGGGGATGCCCCGGTAGGCATCCCACCTTTCTTCTTCAACAACTATCGGTTAGTATCGGTTGGGCCTAAGTTTTTGCTTCTTCACATGAGTTGTGCTATCCTTGCAATGTCATTTTTTTTTTTTTGCTTGCTGTTTGAATAAGATACCAAGATCTGAAATTCTTTAATGAGAGAGAGTCTTCACATAGTTGCATAATTATTTAGCTACTCATTGATCTTCACTTATATCTTGTTGGAGTAGTTTGTCGTTTGCTCTAGTACTTCACTTATATCTTTTAGAGCACGGCGGTGGTTATATTTTGTAGAAATTGCTAGTCTCTCATGCTACACTTATATTATTTTGAGAGTCTTTAACAGCATGGTAATTTGAACGAAAACTTTCATAGGAGGTGAATTGGATGCTATGATCAATTTGATACTTGATAATTGTTTTGAGATATGGAGGTAGTGATATTAAAGTCATGCTACTTGGGTGATTATGAATTTAAAGAATGCTTGTGTTGAAGTTAGCAAGTCCCGTAGCATGCACGTATGGTTAAAGTTGTGTAACAAATTTGAAACATGAAGTGTACTTGGCTTGTGCATCCTTATGAGTGGCGGTCGGGGACGAGTGATGGTCTTTTCCTACCAATCTATCCCCCTAGGAGCATGCGCGTAGTACTTGATTTTTGATGACTTCTAAATTTTTGCAATAAGTATATGAGTTCTTTTGACTAATGTCGAGTCCATGGATTATACGCACTTTTACCTTTCCGCCTCTGCTAGCCTCTTCGGTACCGTGCATTGCCCTTTCTCACCTTGAGAGTTGGTGCAAACTTCGCCGGTGCATCCAAACCCCGTGATACAATACGCTCTATCACACATAAACCTCCTTATATCTTCCTCAAAACAGCCACCATACCTACCTATTATGGCATTTCCATAGCCATTCCGAGATATATTTCCATGCAACTTTCCACCGTTCTGTTTATCATCATCATGACATACATTACTTTTGTCATATTGCCATTGCATGATCATGTAGTTGACATCGTATTTGTGGCAAAGCCACCATGCATAATTTTTTATACATGTCACTCTTGATTCATTGCACCATCCCGGTACACCGCCGGAGGCATTCATATAGAGTCATATCTTGTTCTAGTTTCGAGTTGTAATTCATATGTTGTAATCAATAGAAGTGTGATGATCATCATTATTAGAGCGTTGCCCAAAAAAAGAAAAAAAAGGGAAGAAAGGCCAAAAGAAAAAAAGAAGGCCCAAAGAAAAAAAAGAAAATAAAGAAAATAAATAAAAAGGGCAATGCTACTATCTTTTTTCCACACTCGTGCTTCAAAGTAGCACCTTGTTCTTCATGTAGTGAGTCTCATATATTGTGCTTCAAAGTAGCAGCATGTTTTTCATATAGTGAGTCTCATAAGTTGTCTTTTTACTAGTGGGAATTTTTCATTATAGAACTTGGCTTGTATATTCCTACGATGGGCTTCCTCAAATGCCCTAGGTCTTCGTGAGCAAGCAAGTTGGATGCACACCCACTAGTTTACTTTTGTTGAGCATTCATTTATAGCTCTAGTGCATCCGTTGCATGGCAATCCCTACTCACTACTAGGGAAAAGGCTATACACAGAATCTTAGCAGCAGCGTGGGTCAAAAAGGAGCGCTGCTACTAATTAGTAGTAGCGAGTGTGCGGAAAACTCGCTGCTGATAAGTTTTTAGCAGTAGCGCGCTCTGTGTAAACCGCGCTGCTACAAATATCCACCGGCAGTGTTCACCGAGTTCCATTTAGCAGTAGCGCCGATGCCCAAACCGCGCTACTTCTACGGATATAGTAGCAGCGCGCTTTTGCTGGGATCGCTGCTGCAACATTTCAAATTGGCAAATCTTTTTGTCACTGTTAGCAGCAGCGCCGTTGCCCAAAGCGCGCTGCTGCTAATTCTTTAGCGGCAGCGCGTATCTTCTCCCACGCTACTGCTAACCCACACCAACCCACCACCTTTCCCCACCCGTGCCTCCCCTCCCCCTCCTCTCTTCCCTTCCCCCTACCTCCCCCACATGCTCCCACTCTCACTCTTCTTCTTCCTCAATACTTCTCCCCCATTACTCTTTCTCTTCTATCCACCTTTCTCTCTCTTCATTACTCCTACCTAACTACACCACCTCCATTAATGCATCTCCTTTCTCTTTTTCCTTTCCCCTCCACTAGTTGAAGTTGTCTCCTCCCAAATTAGCTAGCTAGGTAGATGTAGCATTTAGTTAAGTGACCTATTTGCCCCCTAACTAGATCTATCTTTGTCAACAAGAGCTTTGTGCACTTTTCATCTCCCTACAACATCATCTCCACCGTGTGCTCGATCTCGATCGAGGTGATGAAAATTTCATGCTTTTGCAAAATGAAAATATGTTTATGTGTGTGTGATATGTTTGTGGAAATTGTGTGTGTGGCACGCCAAATTGTGCTTTTGAGTTGCCTATGTTTTGCCGAAATGTCGATTATTTCCGTTTCGGCGAATTCCGGGCAAACTCTAGATCCATATATGTCCTATTTTTAGGGAAGGTCATGCCAAATTTTTGTATGACTTTGATGCATGCATGCATTTTTATAATCAATTTGTTTATTATTACCGTGCAGAGTTGACGATGGTCAGTGGAACGATGGAGGACAGGTGGTTGCGGTCGGCGGTGCAGGACATGAAAGAAAATAATCGGACAGAGGTTTTATGTTTGTGTCGAAAATGCAAAGGAATAGTTTGGCTCGACCCCCATGACGATGGTCGTGTCGAAGCGCACCTGCTCATGACTGGTTTCATGGATGGCTATACGCGGTGGATAATTGAAGATGAGGATGACGATGTTGAGGATGCCGACGGGGCAGGCAATGATGACACGTGGCAAGACAAAGAGATGATCGATAATGGCGTCAGGGAAGAGGCCGGACATGCGGCGGAGAAAGGGCCGGACATGGCGGAGGAGAAGGGGCCGGACATGGTGGCGGAGAGAACGACATGGACTCCACGCAGCAGAGTTCGTCGGTACTAAGTTCAATCGTGCGGGACCCTCATGTTCAAGCATTGCTTTGCAAGGAGACGAGTACTGAGAGAGCTGCTTCTAGAGAGGAGGCTAAGCTGGAGCAACTGGTGGTAGACTCGAACACTCCATTGTATGATGGTTGCAATTCTGAGGTGACCCGCTTGAGTTTCACTCTCCAACTCCTGAAGACGAAGGCTAAAAACAAATGGACCGACACTAGCCTCGATAAGCATCTCAAGTACCTAAAGGATGTTCTTCCCGCGGGTAATCTAAGTCCTACTAGTGTTGATGAGGCCAAGAAGATCGTGTGCCCTCTTGATCTGCCACACGTTAGATACCATGCATGCATCAACGATTGCGTAATTTATCAGAAGGAGCACGCGGAAAAAACAAGCTGTCCGGTGTGCAATGCTTCTCAATACAAGAAGGCCGGGAAGAAATGTCCCCAGAAAGTTGTATGTGTTGGAAATATGCCCAAGAGGCAATAATAAAAGGATTATTATTATATTTCCTTGTTCATGATAATTGTCTTTTATTCATGCTATAATTGTATTATCGGAAAATCGTAATACACGTGTGAATACATAGACCACAATATGTCCCTAGTGAGCCTCTAGTTGACTAGCTCGTTGATCAATAGATAGCAATGGTTTCCTGACTATGGACATTGGATGTCATTGATAACGAGATCACATCATTAGGAGAATGATGTGATGGACAAGACCCAATCCTAAGCATAGCACAAGATCGTGTAGTTCGTTTTGCTAGAGCTTTTCCAATGTCAAGTATCTCTTCCTTAGACCATGAGATCGTGTAACTCCCGGATACCGTAAGAGTGCTTTGGGTGTACCAAACGTCACAACGTAACTGGGTGACTATAAAGGTGCACTACAGGTATCTCCGAAAGTGTCTGTTGGGTTGACACGGATCGAGACTGGGATTTGTCACTCCGTATGACGGAGAGGTATCACTGGGCCCACTCGGTAGTGCATCATCATAATGAGCTCAAAGTGACCAAGTGTCTGGTCACGGGATCATGCATTACGGTACGAGTAAAGTGACTTGCCGGTAACGAGATTGAACGAGGTATTGGGATACCGACGATCGAATCTCGGGCAAGTAACATACCGTCTGACAAAGGGAATAGTATACGGGGTTGCTTGAATCCTCGACATTGTGGTTCATCCGATGAGATCATCGAGGAGTATGTGGGAGCCAACATGGGTATCCAGATCTCGCTGTTGGTTATTGACCAAGAGCCGTCTCGGTCATGTCTACATGTCTCCCGAACCCGTAGGGTCTACACACTTAAGGTTCGGTGACGCTAGGGTTATTAGGAAGACTTGTATGTGATTACCGAATGTTGTTCGGAGTCCCGGATGATATCCCGGACGTCACAAGGAGTTCCGGAATAGTCCGGAGGTAAAGATTTATATATGGGAAGTCATCATACGGTCACCGGAAAGGTTCGGGGGCATATCGGTATTGTACCGGGGCCACCGAGGGGTTCGGGGTCCACCGGAGGGGCCACCTCTCCGGAGGGCCTTATGGGCTGTATGAGGAAGGATCCAGCCCAAAGTGGGCTGGGCGCCACTCCCCCCTAGGGCCCATGCGCCTAGGGTTTGGGAAACCCTGAGGGGCGCCTGCTTGGGGGCAATCCCCTCCCTTGGCCGCCGCCCCCTCTAGATCCCATCTAGAGGGGCCGCCCCTCCTCCTTCCCTATAAATAGAGGGGCGAGGGGAGGGCTGCAACACACTTGAAGGCGCAGCCCCTCCCCTCCCCAACACCTCTCCTCCTCCGCGTGTGCTTGGCGAAGCCCTGCCGGAGAACTGTCACTCCATCACCACCACGCCGTCGTGCTGCTGCTGGAGCCATCTTCCTCAACCTCTCCTTCCCCCTTGCTGGATCAAGAAGGAGGAGACGTCATCCGCTCCATACGTGTGTTGAACGCGGAGGTGCCGTCCGTTCGGCGCTAGGATCTCCGGTGATAGGATCACGCGAGAACGACTACTTCAACCCTATTCTTTGAACGCTTTCGCTCGCGATCTACAAAGTGGTATGTAGATGCAATCTCTCTCCCATGACTCGTTGCTTAGATGAACTCATAGATGGATCTTGGTGAAACCGTAGGAAAAATTTTAATCTTCTGCAACGTTCGCCAACAGTGGCATCATGAGCTAGGTCTATGCGTAGTTCTCTATTGCACGAGTAGAACACAATTTTTTTGTGGGCGTAGATCTTGTCAACTTGCTTGCCGCTACTAGTCTTATCTTGCTTCAGCGGTATTATGGAATGAAGCGGCCCGGACCAACCTTACACGTACGCTTACGTGAGACCGGTTCCACCGACTGACATGCACTAGTTGCATAAGGTGGCTGGCGGGTGTCTGTCTCTCCCACTTTAGTTGGAGCGGATTCGATGAAAAGGGTCCTTATGAAGGGTAAATAGAAGTTAACAAAATCACGTTGTGGTTATTCGTAGGTAAGAAAGCGTTCCTGCTAGAGGACGTAAAAGATGCAACAACAATTAGAGGACGTCTAACTTGTTTTTGCAGCAATTGTCATGTGATGTGATATGGCCAGAAGTTGTGATGAATGATGAATGATATATTGTGATGTATGAGATCATGTTCTTGTAATAGGAATCACGACTTGCATGTCGATGAGTATGACAACCAGCAGGAGCCACAGGAGTTGTCTTAATTATTGTATGACCTGCGAGTCATTGATTCAACGCCATGTAAATTACTTTACTTTATTGCTAAACGTGTTAGCCATAGTAGTAGAAGTAATAGTTGGCGAGCAACTTCATGGAGACACGATGATGGAGATCATGATGATGGAGATCATGGTGTCATGCCGGTGACAAGATGATCATGGAGCCCCGAAGATGAAGATCAAAGGAGCTATATGATATTGGCCATATCATGTCACTACTTTATATAATTGCATGTGATGCTTATTATGTTTTATGCATCTTGTTTACTTAGAACGACGGTAGTAAATAAGATGATCCCTTATAATAATTTCAAGAAAGTGTTTCCCCTAACTGTGCACCGTTGCTAAAGTTCGTCGTTTCGAAGCACCACGTGATGATCGGGTGTGATAGATCCTTACGTTCACATACAACGGGTGTAAGATAGTTTTACACATGCATAAACACTTAGGGTTAACTTGACGAGCCTAGCATGTACAGACATGGCCTCGGAACACAAGAGACCGAAAGGTCGAACATGAGTCGTATGGAAGATACGATCAACATGGAGATGTTCACCGACGATGACTAGTCCGTCTCACGTGATGATCGGACACGGCCTAGTCGACTCGGATCATGTAACACTTAGATGACTAGAGGGATGTCAAATCTGAGTGGGAGTTCATTAAATAATTTGATTAGATGAACTTCATTATCATGAACAATAGTCTAAAATCTTTGCAAAATTCCTTGTAGATCAAATGGCCAACGCTAATGTCACCATGAACTTCAACGCGTTCCTAGAGAAAACCAAGCTGAAAGATGATGGCAGCAACTATTCGGACTGGGTCCGGAACCTGAGGATCATCCTCATAGCAGCCAAGAAACAATATGTCCTAGAAGCACCGCTAGGTGATGCACCCATCCTAGAGAACCAAGACATTATGAATGCTTGGCAGTCTCGTGCTGATGATTACTCCCTCGTTCAGTGCGGCATGCTTTACAGCTTAGAACCGGGGCTCCAAAAGTGTTTTGAGCAACACGGAGCATATGAGATGTTCGAGGAGCTGAAAATGGTTTTCCAAGCTCATGCCCGGGTCGAGAGATATGAAGTCTCCGACAAGTTCTATAGTTGTAAGATGGAGGAAAACAGTTCTGTCAGTGAGCACATACTCAAAATGTCTGGGTTGCTCAACCGCCTGTCCCAGCTGGACATAAACCTCCCGGACGAGGCGGTCATTGACAGAATCCTTCAGTCGCTCCCACCAAGCTACAAGAGCTTTGTGATGAACTACAATATGCAGGGGATGGTGAAGACCATTCCCTAAGTATTCTCAATGCTGAAGTCAGCAGAGGTTGAAATCAAGAAAGAACATCAAGTGTTAATGGTCAATAAAACCACTAAGTTCAAAAAGGGCAAGGGTAAGAAGAACTTCAAGAAGGACGGCAAAGATGTTGCCGCACCGGTAAGCAAGTTGCCGGAAGAAGTCAAAGAATGGACCCAAGCCTGAGATAGAGTGCTTTTATTGCAAAGGGAAGGGCCACTGGAAGCGGAACTGCCCCAAATACTTAGCGGACAAGAAGGCCGGCAACACTAAAGGTATATTTGATATACATGTAATTGATGTGTACCTTACCAGTACTCGTAGTAACTCCCGGGTATTTGATACCGGTGCCGTTGCTCATATTTGTAACTCACAGCAGGAGCTGCGGAATAAACGGAGACTGGCGAAGGACGAGGTGACGATGCGCGTCGGGAGTGGTTCCAAGGTCGATGTGATCGCCGTCGGCACGCTGCCTCTACATTTACCTACGGGATTAGTTTTAAACCTCAATAATTGTTATTTAGTGCCAAGTTTGAGCATGAACATTGTATCAGGATCTCGTTTAATGCGAGATGGCTACTCATTTAAATCCGAGAATAATGGTTGTTCTATTTATATGAGAGATATGTTTTATGGTCATGCTCCGATGGTCAATGGTTTATTCTTAATGAATCTCGAACGTAATATTACACATATTCATAGTGTGAATACCAAAAGAAGTAAGGTTGATAACGATAGTCCCACATACTTGTGGCACTGCCGCCTTGGTCACATTGGTGTCAAGCGCATGAAGAAGCTCCATTCTGATGGACTTTTAGAGTCTCTCGATTATGAATCATTTGACACATGCGAACCATGCCTCATGGGCAAAATGACCAAGACTCCATTCTTCGGGACAATGGAGCGAACAACCAACTTATTGGAAATCATACATACCGATGTGTGCGGTCCAATGAGCGTTGAGGCTCGCAGAGGATATCGTTGTGTTCTCACTCTCACAGACGACTTAAGTAGATATGGGTATGTCTACTTGATGAAACACAAGTCTGAGACCTTTGAAAAGTTCAAGGAATTTCAGAATGAGGTAGAGAATCAACGTGACCGAAAAATAAAGTTCTTATGATCAGATCATGGAGGAGAATATTTAAGTCACGAATTTGGTACACACTTGAGGAAATGTGGAATCGTTTCACAACTCACGCCACCTGGAACACCTCAGCGTAACGGTGTGTCCGAACGTCGTAATCGCACTCTATTGGATATGGTGCGATCTATGATGTCTCTTACCGATTTACCGCTATCATTTTGGGGATACGCACTAGAGACAGCTACATTCACTTTAAATAGGGCACTGTCTAAATCCGTTGAGACGACACCATATGAATTATGGTTTGGAAAGAAACCTAAGCTGTCGTTTCTAAAAGTTTGGGGATGCGATGCTTATGTCAAGAAACTTCAACCTGAAAAGCTCGAACCCAAGTCGGAAAAATGCGTATTCATAGGATACCCTAAGGAAACCATTGGGTATACCTTCTACCATGGATCCGAAGGCAAGATCTTTGTTGCCAAGAACGGATCCTTTCTGGAAAAAGAGTTTCTCTCGAAAGGAGTAAGTGGGAGGAAAGTAGAACTCGATGAAGTATTACCTCTTGAACCGGAAAGTAGTGCAGCTCAGGAAAATGTTCCTGTGGTGCCTACACCGACTGGAGAGGAAATTAATGATGATGATCAGGGTACTTCGGATCAAGTTGCTACTGAACTTCGTAGGTCCACTAGGACACGTTCCGCACCAGAGTGGTACGGCAGCCCTGTCCTGGAAATCATGTTGTTAGACAACGGTGAACCTTCGAACTATGAAGAAGCGATGGCGGGCCCAGATTCCAACAAATGGCTTGAAGCCATGCAATACGAGATAGGATCCATGTATGAAAACAAAGTATGGACTTTGACAGACTTGCCCGATGATCGGCGAGCGATAGAAAACAAATGGATCTTTAAGAAGAAGACGGACGCGGATGGTAATGTTACCATCTATAAAGCTCGACTTGTCGCTAAGGGTTATCGACAAGTTCAAGGGATTGACTACGATGAGACTTTCTCTCCCGTAGCGAAGCTTAAGTCCGTCCGAATCATGTTAGCAATTGTCGCATACTATGATTATGAGATATGGCAGATGGACGTTAAAACAGCGTTCCTTAACGGTTATCTTAAGGAAGAGTTGTATATGATGCAGCCGGAAGGTTTTGTCGATCCTAAAAATGCTAACAAAGTATGCAAGCTCCAGCGATCCATTTATGGGCTGGTGCAAGCATCTCGGAGTTGGAACATTCGCTTTGATGAGATGATCAAAGCGTTTGGGTTTATGCAGACTTATGGAGAAGCCTGCGTTTACAAGAAAGTGAGTGGGAGCTCTGTAGCATTTCTCATATTATATGTAGATGACGTACTTTTGATGGGAAATGATATAGAACTCTTGGACAGCATTAAGGCCTACTTGAATAAAAGTTTTTCAGTGAAGGACCTTGGAGAAGCTGCTTATATATTGGGCATCAAGATCTATAGAGATAGATCGAGACGCCTCATAGGTCTTTCACAAAGCACATACCTTGATAAGATTTTGAAAAAGTTCAAAATGGATCAGTCCAAGAAAGGGTTCTTGCCTGTATTGCAAGGTGTGAGATAGAGCTCGGCTCAATGCCCGACCACGACAAGAGATAAAGAAGAGATGAGCGTCATCCCCTATGCCTCGGCCATAGGATCTATTATGTATGCCATGCTGTGTACCAGACCTGATGTAAACCTTGCCGTAAGTTTGGTAGGAAGGTACCAAAGTAATCCCGGCAAGCAACACTGGACAGCGGTCAAGAATATCCTGAAGTACCTGAAAAGGACAAAGGACATGTTTCTCGTTTATGGAGGTGACGAAGAGCTCGTCGTAACGGGTTACGTCGACGCTAGCTTCGACACAGATCTGGATGACTCAAAGTCACAAACCGGATACGTGTATATGTTAAATGGTGGAGCAAGATGGCTGGTGCAGCTGCAAGCAGAGCGTCGTGGCGGGATCTACATGTGAAGCGGAGTACATGGCAGCCTCGGAGGCAGCACATGAAGCAATTTGGCTGAAGGAGTTCATCACCGACCTAGGAGTCATACCCAATGCGTCGGGGCCAATCAAACTCTTCTGTGACAACACTGGAGCTATTGCACTTGCCAAGGAGCCCAGGTTTCACAAGAAGACCAGGCACATCAAGCGTCGCTTCAACTCCATCCGTGAAAATGTTCAAGATGGAGCCATAGAAATTTGCAAAGTGCATACGGATCTGAATGTCGCAGATCCGTTGACTAAACCTCTTCCGCGAGCAAAACATGATCAACACCAGAACTCTATGGGTGTTCGGTTCATCACAATGTAACTAGATTATTGACTCTAGTGCAAGTGGGACACTGTTGGAAATATGCCCTAGAGGCAATAATAAAAGGATTATTATTATATTTCCTTGTTCGTGATAATTGTCTTTTATTCATGCTATAATTGTATTATTCGAAAATCGTAATACACGTGTGAATACATAGACCACAATATGTCCCTAGTGAGCCTCTAGTTGACTAGCTCGTTGATCAATAGATAGTCATGGTTTCCTGACTATGGACATTGGATGTCATTGATAACGGGATCACATCATTAGGAGAATGATGTGATGGACAAGACCCAATCCTAAGCATAGCACAAGATCGTGTAGTTCGTTTTGCTAGAGCTTTTCCAATGTCAAGTATCTCTTCCTTAGACCATGAGATCGTGTAACTCCCGGATACCGTAAGAGTGCTTTGGGTGTACCAAGCGTCACAACGTAATCGGGTGACTATAAAGGTGCACTACAGGTATCTCCGAAAGTGTCAGTTGGGTTGACACGGATCGAGACTGGGATTTGTCACTCCGTATGACGGAGAGGTATCACTGGGCCCACTCGGTAGTGCATCATCATAATGAGCTCAAAGTGACCAAGTGTCTGGTCACCGGATCATGCATTACGGTACGAGTAAAGTGACTTGCCGGTAACGAGATTGAACGAGGTATTGGGATAACGACGATCGAATCTCGGGCAAGTAACATACCCTCTGACAAAGGGAATAGTATACGGGGTTGCTTGAATCCTCGACATCGTGGTTCATCCGATGAGATCATCGAGGAGTATGTGGGAGCCAACATGGGTATCCAGATCCTGCTGTTGGTTATTGACCAAGAGCCGTCTCGGTCATGTCTACATGTCTCCCGAACCCGTAGGGTCTACACACTTAAGGTTCGGTGATGCTAGGGTTATTAGGAAGACTTGTATGTGATTACCGAATGTTGTTCGGAGTCCCGGATGAGATCCCGGACGTCACGAGGAGTTCCAGAATAGTCCGGAGGTAAAGATTTATATATGGGAAGTCATCATAAGGTCACCGGAAAGGTTCGGGGGCATATCTGTATTGTACCGGGGCCACCGGAGGGGTTCCGGGTCCACCGGAGGGCCACCTCTCCGGAGGGCCTTATGGGCTGTATGAGGAAGGGATCCAGCCCAAAGTGGGCTGGGAGCCACTCCCCTAGGGCCCATGCGCCTAGGGTTTGGGAAACCCCGAGGGGCGCCCCTGCTTGGGGGCAAGCCCTCCCTTGGCCGCCGCCCCCTCTAGATCCCATCTAGAGGGGCCGCCCCTCTCCTTCCCTATAAATAGAGGGGCGAGGGGAGGGCTGCAACACACTTGAAGGCGCAGCCCCTCCCCTCCCCAACACCTCTCCTCCTCCGCATGTGCTTGGCGAAGCCCTGCCGGAGAACTGTCACTCCATCACCACCACGCTGTCGTGCTGCTGCTGGAGTTATCTTCCTCAACCTCTCCTTCCCCCTTGCTGGATCAAGAAGGAGGAGACGTCATGCGCTCCTTACGTGAATTGAACGCGGAGGTGCCGTCCGTTCGGCTCTAGGATCTCCTGTGATAGGATCACGGCGAGAACGACTACTTCAACCCTGTTCTTTTGAACGCTTCCGCTCGCGATCTACAAAGTGGTATGTAGATGCAATCTCTCTCCCATGACTCGTTGCTTAGATGAACTCATAGATGGATCTTGGTGAAACCGTAGGAAAATTTTTAATTTTCTGCAACGTTCCCCAACAGTATGGTACTTACCGATAACTCCCCGTCTCCAGAGGTATTTTGTAGATCCCAAGGAAGCAAAGCTAATGCGCTGGCACGCGGAGAGGAAGAAGCCCGATGATGGAGATGATCCGAAGCTGAGACACGTGAAGGATGGAAGCCAGTGGAGAGCGTTGAACAGCTTCTATCGGTATTTTGAATGTGATGCATGGAACATCGTGCTCGGCGCGTGTACCGATGGCATGAATCCGTTTGGCAACTAGAACACCAACCATAGCACATGGCCCATGTTTGTATGGATGTACAACCTCCCCCCTGGTTGTGCATGAAATCGAAGTACATTCACATGAGCATGCTTATTCAAGGGCCAAAACAACCAGGAAATAATATTAATTTGTATCTGGGGCTACTTCAAGAGGAGTTAGACACGTTATGGAAAACACCGCCAAGACATGGGACGCCAGCAAAGGTGAGTATTTCAACATGAGAGCCGCGCTGATCACGACAGTGCAGGACTATCTCGGTTACGGATATGTGGCAGGCCAGGTGTGCCATGGATATTGCGGATGCACGCGGTGCATGGATGAGACGACGTCTCAGCAGCTAACGTCAAGGAAATATGGCGGGTATGGGAAAATCGTGTACATGGGGCATCGAAGATGGCTTGAACAGGACGACCTGTGGAGAAACCGTGGAGATCTATTCAATGGTCATGCTGAGCATCGAGGACCTCCACGTAAGCGGAGCGGTGCCGAAATCGATGAGCTGTTGAAAAACTGGAAGGAGTACCCCGTGCCGGGAAATATGATGAGAAAGGCGCCGGAGCCGCTGCTGAAGTTATGGAAGACGAGGTCTTTGTTCTGGGACTTGGAGTACTGGCACAAACTCGATACACCTCATTGCCTTGATCAAATGCATATCTGTAAGAATGTCCTTGAGAGCTTGCTCGCAACATTGATGAACATGCCAGATAAGACCAAGGATGGGCCGAAGGCAAGAAAAGACTTGCAAGATTTGAAAATTAGGGAAGATCTGCACATGCCGCCCCGTAAAATGTCAGACGAGACAGAGATGGGGACAGAGGCACGGGAGAAGAAGGGCAAGAAAATAAAGAAAGAGGATTATTGCCCCCCTTCTTGCTTCACCTTAAGTCAGGCTGAGATCAATGCCTTCTTTAAGTGCCTTACCGGAGTCAAAGTTAGTTCCGGTTACTGTGGCAAGATAAGCAGATATCTAGACATGGACAAGAAAAGGTTCAGCGGGATGAAGTCTCATGACTGTCATGTGATGATGACGCAGATACTACCTGTTGCCCTTAGAGGGATAATGGACAAGCACGTCCATGACACGCTTATTGGTCTCTGCAACTTTTTCGACGTCATCTCTCGAAAGTCGATCAGTGTGAAGCAGCTCCAAAGGCTACAGGAAGAGATCGTTGTGATACTGAATGAGCTTGAGATGTACTTCCCGCCCGCGTTCTTTGACGTGATGGTGCATCTGTGTGTCCATATTGTGGATGACATAATAGACCTGGGGCCGTCATTCCTGCACAACATGATGCCATTTGAGAGGATGAATGGGATCATCAAAGGATTCGTTCGTAACATGTCCCGTCCGGATGGAAGCATCGTCCAGGGCTATTTGGCACAAGAGTGCATCTCTTTCTGTGAGAATTTTCTATATGGCACAGACCAGCCGCCTGGTGTTAGTGTTGGTTTGCCCGTTAACAAGCACGATGGGAGGCTCGAAGGAGATGGTCACTGCAACGGTCGCAGGGAACTGCACGTGGCATACTCAGATCGACGCAGCGACTTTGACAGAGCAAACTTGGTAGTGCTACAACACCTAGACGAGGTAGATCCTTTCGTGGCACTGCACAAAGAAATTATCGCAAAGAAGTATCGTGACCGGGGGGTATGCAGGACGGACGCCGAAGTTACTAGAGAGCACAACTCCACTTTCCTGCATTGGTTCAAAGAGCATATTATTGCTAATCCTCCGGAGGAGGGCTCTAAGGACGGATTGCTCATATACGCCTTAGCACATGGCCCCTCGCCCAACCTCGTAACCTATCAGGCATATGATATCAACGGATACACGTTCTACACGGAGGCCAAAGATATGGACAATGATGACCAGAACTCAGGGGTGACGATGGAATGCATGACCGGCAGCGACAACGGCGCAACTGAACGATTTTATGGAAGGGTCAAGGAGATCTGGGAGCTTGACTACTCTGGACTGCACAACACGACGATGTTCCGTGTCAGATGGGCTAAGAATGTTGAAAGAGAAAGCCGGATTTTCACTACCATGACTATACCCGACGCCAAGAGCGCTACCATGAACGCTATCGCAAAAAATGAGGCATGGGTACACGCTAAGCACGTGACACAATGCTTCTTCATAACTGACCCGCGCAATCCCAGCCATGTTGTCCTGAGGAGAGGCAAAAGGAACATCATTGGAATGGATGGAGTCGCCAACGAGGAAGACTATGATCAGTACGGCAACCCAATGAGGGAAGATGACGATGATGATGAAGTATACGTCAAAAGAAGAATCAATACTACATTGCCTAAGAAAAATCATACTCCATGGAAAAGGCAAAGTCACAATGAGGGGCTCAATTATTCTTCGACGAACAAGAAGGGAAAGAAGCTGACTGAAAAACGAAAACGTCAGCAGTGAGGAAACTTATGTTATCGGTCAAATGATGTAATATATATATATATATATATATATATATATATATATATATATATATATATATATATATATATATATATATATATATATATATATATATATATATATATATATATATATTCCTATTTTGTATACACAATTAGCCATTATTATGCATGGGTCCAATGATGTGTAATATATATGTTCCTATTTTGCGTACATATGTAACCGTCAAATGATGCAACATATATCGCCCTCCCTTCGTTCACTGCCCTCGGGAAATAAAAGTGGGATAAAATAAAGGAAAAGGAAAACTGGCAGTAGCGAAGGTAGTAGCAGCGCGTTTTTCCTAAACCGCTACAGATACTGAAGGTAGTAGCAGCGCGTTTTTCCTAAAACGCTACAGATACTGAAGATAGTAGCAGCGTGTTTTGTCCAAATGCGCTGCTGCTACGTCCACTTAACCCAAAATTCTCACCCGCCCTGCTTCATCCCGCCTTCCCCCCCCCCCCCAAATCCCCACTCTCCCGCGTCGCACCGCCACGCCCGACCCGGCCCCGGCGCTCGCCCCCGACTCCGGCGCTCGCCCCCGACCCGGCCCTCGCCCCCGACCTGTCGGCCCTCGCCTCCCTCCTCTCCCCTCCCGGCCGTCGTCGGGCCTGCCTCCTCGCCCTTGCACCTCTCAGAAACCCCCCTCTCTCTGCTAGGGTTCTTCGGTTAATTTACTTAGGTTTTAGTTAGGCCAGTATGTTAGTTAGGTTATCTATTTAGTTATGAATTTAGCTAGGTTTCAAAATTTGAACTGGACATGTGATATGTGCAAATTTGAACTGGACATGTGATATGTGCATATGTCATGTTTTGGACATGTCATGTTTGGAAAATGATCCGAGTAGCCTATGTTACGCCGGAATGTTGATTCATTTCCGTTCGGTGAATTTCAGCGCCGATATGTCCATTTTTTAGCAAAGGTCATGCCAAAATTTCCCGTGAATAAAGGCATGATTTTGTGCTGCATAGTTGGCATATCGAGTGCTGGCACATAGATTTCTTTTTATGTCATTTATCATTTATTCATACTTTTAGAAATAAATGAGGACACTTAATCATAGGAAACATGTCGAACAACGAAGAAACTGGGCCTTCTGACCAAGATGCAGACGAGATGCATTATGATGGTGAACAAGAGTACCTCGACTATTTGACTGCTAAGCAAGGTTTGCAGGTCGGCCTCGATGATGGTACTGACGCCGACATCGACACCGACAGCGCCGACACCGATGGCGGCACCGAGACCGGTGGGGAAGGTACCGGCGGGGAAGGTACCGGCCCCGATGCCGCTACCGAAAAGAGGAAGCATAAGAAGCAGAGGATACGAAAACCTAACAAACTAGGGATTGGACGACTTTTGATCACAAAGATGGCACTTGGCAAGTTTGAGCCGTTAGAGCCGGAAGAACCTCGCAAGTGCTATGGGAACCAAGTAGGATGCATCCTACGGGAATGCGCGAGCATCAACGACGATGACTTAAGGAGTAAAGAACATTTGACGCAGTTGCTCCTAACGAAGTTGCACAAGAGATTCAAGTTCCCCGACCGGGATGATAACATAGAACAACCGTGGGATGATCCGAAGATGAAAAGATTAACAATCACGCCATGGGCATGTTCAGCAATGATTTGGCCTCCTGGAAAACGAGGGTGAAACGAGCTATTGAGGCTGATGAACCCCTGTCCAAGATTCTGGAGGAAAATCCGACACTTACGGAAGAGGAGTTCGAAAAGTTCAAGGACACTTGCGCTACCGAGGCAGCAAAGGCTAAGGCTGCGAAATTCAAGAGCCTTCAGCAAAGGAACACAGGGAAGCATCACCTCGGAAGCCGTGGCTACCTCGGTAAAAGGCCCATATGGGATAAGGAGGACGCGGAACGTGAAGCCGCGGGTCTCCCAGACCCCTTCGCGAAGTTCACCAACCCCTTGGAGCATGACTTCATCAGGGCCCGCTACAAGTGGGACAGGGAGAAAAAGGTTTTTTACACGGACAAGATCACGAGGAAATTGATTAGACTACTGGAGAAGCAACACCAACTTGCAGCCGAAAGCCCTACTTCTCCGATGAGGCCCAAGTGGGACACCCCTCTCAACCGGGCCTTGAACGAACTTAAGGGACTCCCTTTGGATCAGCGGCAGCAATATGGTCGTGTGCACGGCGCTGGAGACGGCGCCACGTGGAAGGTGTTTTACAACGAGGGCCCGGAGGCCAAGAAGCTGAAAACAAAGTATAGTCAGGCGGACATCGACGAGAAGGTGAACCTTGCGGTCGAGAAAAAAGCAGCTGAGGACGCGAAAAAAGCAGCCGAGGACAAATATGAGTTGCTACAGCAGGCAGTCAATGCAGTTGTAACTGCCTGCAGAAATGATTTCGCTACTAACTTGGTTCCAGTTATCATCAACTGGGCGAAGGAAAATCCAGACAAGACGGTACATGATTTCCCGATGCCCAGTTTCGTCGGGAGCAACTCCATGAACAACAACACCATTGCACCATCACTTTCTCATGCAACTGGGCCTCCTCTCGCAGCCGCTCCCACTCATAGCAGCCCGTCCTCAGTCTCAGGCGCGCTAGGTGGGCCTTCGTCTTTGGCTGAGCTCGACGCTGTCACGGTAATTACATGTCGCACCAACATATATATATATATATATATATATATATATATATATATATATATATATATATATATATATATAATATTCCATTTTTGTTGCCTTTCGGTTGTTTTACGCCACAGACATATGTGTTTGCAGGCGAAAGAAACCACGTGCACCATACTCTACTTGATCAAAGGCCAGAAGGTGGACGTGGGAAAGGGGATGATAATGGACCCCTCTCAACGCACGTTCCACAACCAGCCGATCCCCGCTGGGCACTTCAGGGTTAGCTTGACCAGTGTGAAATCGGAGCACGAGGATTTGCCTCCTCCAGTACACCATGTGGGAGCGGACAACGAGACCCCGCCGCAGATTGGAAGCTGCAAGAATTGGGTGCTGCTATGGCCGAAGAATCTTATTCGTCTGGAGCCGGCCGAGAGCACACCAATAACTACCACACATCAACAAGCATGTGCGAAGACCACCACCCCGCCTACGCAATTACCAGCTCCTGTAGTGCCGGGTGAGAGCGGCGGACGACATGATGAAGGGGGTGCAATAGTACTGGCTGATGTAATTTCTCCTGTAGAACAGAGAATGGATGATGAGACGGAGGTCGACCCTATGGATTACCTCAATACAAACGCGTATGACTGTGACATAGATATGATGAGTCAACCATATGACGAATCGGGCTATCAGCTTGCTAATGAGGATATGGATGATATGCCCGGGCAGGGTCGTACCATGGATTGCAAAAAGTCTCTCTTCATGAAATCCTCACAGGACACGCCTGAAGATGCCGCCTCAACACAGGCTCAACTAGCCGGGCGCGAGGGTCGTACAGTACTTAGCCCGGGAACACTGGGGCAGGGGTTAAGGAAGGGTCTGGAAGGTGTGCGCAAGAAAAAGGAGAGGAAGAGATCGGGGAAGGTAACTGCCTCCAAACAAGCCAGAGCACATAGCAGCAAGACGATGCATTCTGAAGAGCGTGTACCCGTGAAAAGTGCGGTCATGTTCCATCTCACGGGCGAGCCGATGCTACCGCCGAAACCGCTGGAGGCACTATTAGGGGATCTCAGGAGACTGCACGACCATGTGCTGTCGACTGAGAAAAGCCTACTAGCCTCAAAGGATCTAGGATATCCGACATACGCGGCTCGTGTGCCTGAGGGGAAGTGCTACGTCGATACACAGCCAGCGGAGGTGTTCTTCCTGCGATTTGACCATATCTTTGAGATGTTTCTAACAAGGCCGCTTGATTTTACTATCGTCCGCCTTTTTGCGCTACATATGAGCTCCGTCATGAAGAGTGAAGAAGTCTCGCAAATCTGTGTGGCGGATCCGTACTACATGCACGAGTCTTTCTTGAGTCTCGGCGACTTTGACTGTGAAACTGCTACGGAGTACCTCCAAAACTTCATGGAACAGAATAAGGACCGGGAAATTGTCCTCGTGCCTTATCATCCAAAGTAAGTGAGTTCCGGACAACCCTTTCGTACATTTCAATCATTCCTTCTCTCTCAAATGGGGAATAATTTGAGGTGTCTTTTCCCCGCAGCAACGGGCGCGCCGTCCTTATCGTTCTTTACCCGCAAGTCTCCCACACCGTGTATTTTGACCCTTCCAGAGATTACGAGAAAAAAGACTACACCCACATAATGAATATTCTAGATGATGCTCTCCAAGGCTTCAGCTTTAGAGGTGGCCACGTGCAGATCAAGAAACAAAGGAACAAGAAGATGGGTTTCGCGCATAAAACTAACTTCTCCTGCATCCATGTCCCAAAACCAAGCAAGAAGGATGGATTCTACATCGTCCATCTCATGATTCAGTTCAACACGGATCACCAAAAGCTTCGCATTAACAGCAGAAATGATGATCGTATCCACAAGTGGCTAGAATCTCAAGGAGAAGCGGATTATAAACTTAGAGATGACTTCTTTCGCATCCAAATCGACATTGCGACGATCATCATGAAAGAAGTCGTCGATGAGAAGGGGATGTTCCACCACGGCCCTATATCGCGAGCTGACGTCCGAACTCGCATAGGCATGCAACGTCTAGACCTCAAGCCGTTCAAGAAGCTAGGGTTTGTCCTTGATGATATGGAAGGATGGGACTTCTAGTGATTTATGATGCCGATGATGATGATATGTGTCGGTTGAACTTGTATACTTCTTGTAGCGATGAAACTTTGTGATGTCCACGGTCCATGTGCCGAACTTGCGTAGCGCTACTTTGTTAGTTTGCGTACGATGACCTGCGTACCACTAGTTAATTAATTTGCGTACTGTATGTTGCATCTAGTTGCTAACCCTTTCTTTTTCGGTGTTGCTCTCGTATATTTTGTTGCATATATATGATTGTACATCCTCTTCATGAACATGCATCTCTAACAGGTACCTAGTTTCTTGATGGCGAGATGGAATTGCTATGTCGTGTACAAAGGGAAGGTTCCGGGGGTGTACAACGAGTGGCATGAGTGTTAGGCGCAAGTGAATGGGTTCACGGGCGCAAGCCATAAAGGCTTCAAAAGCAGACAAGAAGGAGAAGCTAGTTACTTGAGGTTCACGCTAGCGCGAGAGAGGACTCATAACCTCCACCTCATGTACTGCATAGTTCCGCTCTCACTCACAGTGATAGCACTTCTTGCGTATACCTTTGTTTAGATGGATGACGTTGTTGTAGTTGCAAGTATTCGAGACTTGCATGTATCGCTATTTTCGAGATGATGACAAGATATCACTTTGTGTTGGATGATGATTATGATGAGACTATTTGTATGTACATGCTATGATTATATTTGTGGTCTCGCAGACATTTGTATGTGTATCATGATGACATTTCTATGTGCTAAAGATTCTTCTATAAAGCATGTTCAAATACAAAACAAATATGCCAAAAAAAATAACAAAAACACCTACTTAAATTAGCAGTAGCGAGTGTACAAAAGTTAGCAGCAGCGCCGCGGTAGTAGTAGCGCGTCAAGGTAAAGTGCGCTAGAGATACTAGCAGCAGCGAGCTTCCGCAAACAGCGCTGCTGCTACACTTGTGTAGCAGTAGCGCCGGTGAGCACGCGCTACTGTTATATGTTAGCTGTAGCGCCTTATTAGTAGCGCCTATCCCCGCGCTACTGATACATCTAAAACCCGCGCTGCTACTAGCCTTTTCCCTAGTAGTGACTCCTCATGTTGACATCAATTGATGGGCATCTCCATAGCCCATTGATTATCCTCGTCAATGTGAGACTTTCTCCTTTTTTTTCTTCTCTACACAATCCCCATCATCATATTCTATTCCAGCCTTAGTGTTATATCCATGGCTCACGCTCATGTATTGCGTGAAGGTTGAAAAAGTTTGAGATTATTTAAGTATGAAACAATTGCTTGGCTTTTCATCGGGGGTATAGAAGTTGGGAACATCTTTGTGTGACAAAAATGAAGCATAGCCTAACTATATGATTTTGTAGGGATGAACTTTTTTTTGCCATGTTATTTTGAGAAGACATGATTACCTTTATTAGTATGCTTAAAGTGTTACTATTTCTTATGTCAATATGAACTTTTATCTTGAATCATTTGGATCTGAACATTCATGCCACAATAAAGAGAAATTACTTTGAGATTCATGATAGGTAGCATTCCACATCAAAAATTCTATTTTTATCATTTACCTACTCGAGGACGAGCAGGATTTAAGCTTGGGGATGCTTGATACGTCTCAACCGTATCTATAATTTTTGATTGCTCCATGCTATATTATCTACTATTTTGGGCAATATTGGGCTTTATTATCCACTTTTATATTATTTTTGGGACTAACCTATTAACCGGAGGCCCAGCCCAGATTTGCTGTTTTATGCCTATTTCAGTGTTTCGAGGAAAAGGAATATCAGACGGAGTAAAAACGGAACGAAATCAACTGGAGAAGTTATTTTTGGAAGGAAAGCCACCCGATGGACTTGGAGTGCATGTCAGGGAAGAAGGGAGGTGCCCACGAGGGTGGGGGGCGCGCCCCCTGCCTTGTGGCCCCCCTTCGGTCCACCGACGTACTTCTTTCACCCATATATACCTACGTACCCTAAAAACATCCACGGAGAAGATAGATCGGTAGTTCCGCCGCCGCAAGCCTCTGTAGCCACCAAAAACCTCTCGGGAGCCCGTTCCGGCACCCTGCCGGAGGGGGGATCCCTCACCGGTGGCCATCTTCATCATCCCGGCACTCTCCATGACGAGGAGGG